>JAACNH010004348.1:0-22644 GCA_019447015.1 Hymenochirus boettgeri | reverse complement strand
CAAGGGGGAGGAGACCCGGTAGGGGACCCATCTAATCGTCCCGCGTACCTGTCAGCTGCAAAGGGAGAGGGGACCCATCTGCTCATCCCACGCACCTATCGGCTGCAAGAGGAAGGGGACCCATCTAATCGTCCCACACACCTGGCGGTTGCAAGGGGAAGGGGACCCATCTACTCGTCACGGGTACCTGGCAATTGCAAGGGGGAGGGGACCTATCTAATCGTCCCGTGTACCGGTCAGCTGCAAAGGGGGAGGGGACCCATCTACTCGTCGCGGATACCTGGCGGCTGCAAGAGGGAGGGGACCCATCCACTCGTCCCGCGCACCTGGCGGCTGCAATGGGGAGGGGACCCATCTAATCATCCAGCGTACCTGTCAGCTGCAAAGGGGGAGGGGACCCATCTACTCATCCCGTGCACAGATCGGCTGCAAGGGGGAGGGGACCCATCTACTCGTCTGGGTCCCTCCCCCTTGTACCCACAGGGTTACACGACGCGATGAGTAGATGGGTGTCCCTCCCTCTTGACAACCGCCAGAGTGCGCGGGACGAGTAGAGGGTCCCTCCTCTTGCTGCGACAGTAGGACGGCGTAGATTCAGATGTGGTCCCCTCCCATTGCAGCCGCCAGGTGCGCGGGCGACGAGTGATTGGGGGGGGTCCCCTCCCTCTTTGCTGACGACAGGGTACGCGCTTGACGAGTAGATGGGGTCTTCTCCCCCGGGTCCACTCCCCTTGCAGCGGCAGTACGTGTCCGCTGATAGTATGGGTCCCCTCCCCCTTTTACCCCACAGGTACACACGATGAGTAATGGTAGATGGTCCCCTCCCTCTTCAAAACCGCCAAGTATCCCGACGAGTAGATTGGTCCCCTCCCGTCCCTCCCCTGCAGCTGATAGGTGCGCTGGGATGAGTAAGGGATGGTCCCCTCCCCTTGTGCAGCTGACAGGTACCGGACTATGAGATAGGGTCCCCTCCCCTTGCAGCTGCCAGTACCTTGACGGTATGATGGGTCCCCTCCCCTTGCAACGCCAGGCGTGTGGGATTAGTAGATGGGTCCCCCTGTCCCTCCCTTGCATCCGCCAGGTACACGTACGAGTAGATGGGTCCCTCCCGGTCCACTGCCCCCTTGCAGCTGCCGGTACGTGCGACGAGTAGATGGGTCCCCTCCCTCTTGCAGCCATCCATATATCACGAAGAGTAGATGAGTCCCTCCCCCCCTTGCAGCAATAGGTGCGCGGGATGATTAGATGTGGTCCCCTCCCCTTTGCACTGACAGGTATGCGCAACGAGTAGAGGGTCCCCTCCGCCTTCAGCCGACAGTACGCAGGGATGAGTCGATGGGTCCCTCCCCGTTGGCAGCCAACAGGTACCCGCGAACGAGTAGATGGTCCCCTCCCCCTTGTACCCACCAGGTACCCGCGACTTAGATGGGTCCCCTCCCCTTGCAGCCGATCTGTGCGCGGGATGAGTAGATGGTCCCCTCCCCCTTTGCAGCTGACAGGTACGCTGGATGATTAGATGGTCCCCTCCCCACAATTTGCAGCCGCCAGGTCGCGGACGTAGTAGAGGGTCCCCGCCCTCTTGCAGCCGCCAGGTATCCGCGACGAGTAGATGGTCCCCGCCCCTTTGCAGCTGACCGACACGGGACTACATAGATAGGTACCCCTCCCCCTTGCAATTGCCCAGGTACCCGTGACAGTAGATTGGTCCCCTCCCACTTATCAACCGCCAGGTGTGGGCGATTAGTATGGGTACCCCTTCTTCTTGCAGTCCGATAGGGTGCGTGGATGAGCAAGGGCCCCTCTCCCTGGCGAGCTGGGATCAGGTACGGGCTGTGACGATAGGGTCCCCTACCGGGTATCCCTCCCCCTTTGCCCTGCGCCAGGTAGTGTGTGTGGGACGAGTAGATGGTGTCCCGTTCCTCTTGCAGCCTATAGGTGCACGGCAAGCAGATTGGTCCCTCCCCTTTGTCAGCTGACAGTTACGCGGGGACGATTAAATGGGTCCCCTCCCCCTTGAGCGCCCATTAGCGGACGAGTAGATGAGATCCCCTCCCCCTGCTGCAAACCGCCAGGTGAGGGGATGAGAGATGGGTCCCCTCCGTGGGTCCCGCCCCCATTGTCAGCCCCTAGACAGTGACGATAGAGGGTCCCCTCCTGGGTCCCCTCCCCTGCAGCTGCAGGTACGTGCGACGAGTAGAATGGGTCCCCTCTCACTCTTGCAGCCGGCCGCATATCCGCGCCGCAGTAGTTGGGTCCCCTTCCCCCTTGCAGCCGATAGGTGCGCGGATGAATAATAGTTTCCCCCTCACCCCTTGCAGCACCAGGTAACCCGCGACAGTAGATGGGGTCCCCTCACCCCTTGTACCCACCACGTCCCGCGATTGTGTAGATGGGTCCCACTCCCCCTTGCAGCCGATCTGTGCACGGGAACTGGAGTAATGGTCCCCCTCCCCCTTGCACGCTGACAGGTACGCGGGACGATTAGATGGGGTCCCCCTCAATGCAGGCCGCGCAGTGCGCGGGGACGAGTAGATGGTCCCCTCCCACTTGCAGCACGCAAATATCCGCGATGATATGGGTCCCCTCCTATCTGTTCCAGCATTGACAGATACAGAGACGATTAGATGGTCCCTACAACCCTTGCGCTCCATGTACCGCGTGGACGAGTAAGTGGGTCCCCTTCCCCTTGCAACCCCAGTTGTTTGGTATGAGTAGATGGGTCCCCTTCCTCTTGCAACCGTAAGGTGCGCGGATGATCATAGGGTCCCCTCCCCTTTGCAGCTACCTTCACTCACGCTTGGATGAATTATGATGGTTCCCCCCCCCTTGCACTCTCCTTTTGAAACTATCGATGGTTTCCCCTTCCTCTTGCAACCATAGGTGCCGCTGGGAAGAGCAGATGGTCCCTCCCCTTGCACACGCCAAGGTAATCGGCGACGAGTAGATAGGTTCCCCTCCCCCTTGCACCCAGCAGAAGTGCGGGGATGAGTTAATGAATGTATTCCCCTCCGGGGTCCCCCTCCCCTTGCAGCCCCAGTACTCCACCCGCGAAGAGTAGATGGGTCCCCTCCCTCTTGGTGTCAGCCGCCAGATATTTCGCGACGAGTATATGGGTCCCCTCCCCCTTGCAAGCCGATAGGTGCGTCGGGAAGAAGGGTGAGTATGATGTGTCCCCCCCCCTTTTTGCAGCTGACAGGTACGCGGGATGATAGACATATGGATCCCCTCTCCTTGCAGCGGCCCATGTACTCGTGACGAGTAGATGGGGGGGTGGTCGGGGGGTCGTGGTAAGGGTCGGTAGGAGGGTGGGATTGGGGTGGTACCAGTGTTGGGTTGGGGGTGTTGGTTTTGGGGGGGGGTGGTTAGTGGGGTCGGGATTTTGTGGGTTTGGGGTCTGGGGGGGGTGCTGTGATGGGGTGGGGGGGGGTCCATTGTTTTTGCCTGGTTTCGTGACTTTTTATGTATTTTGTTTTTTCCCGGCAACCGCAGGATGTGTGGGACAGTAGCTGGGTCCCTTCCTCTTGCGCCGATAGTTGCGGCGGGATGAGCAGATGTGTCCCCTCCCCTTTTGCAGCTGAAGAGGTACGCGGGCGATTGGAATTGTTCCCCTACCGGTTTTCTGCTCCCCCTTGCCCGCCGCCAGTTGTGTGGGACGAGTAGATGGGTCCCCTTCCCCTCTTGCAGCCGATAGGTGTGGTGGGATGAGTAGCTGGGTCCCTCCCCCTTTCAGCCGCCATGTACGGCGTGACGAATAGATGTGTCCCCTCGCCGGGTCCACTCCCCTTGCAGTTGCCAGGTTACGTGCGACGATTAGATGGGCCCCATCCCCTCTTGCGCCCGCCGATATTGCGACCCGTAGAGGTCCCCTCCCCCCTTGCAGCCGATAGGTGCGCGGGATGAGTAATGGGTCCCCTCTGCCCGTGGCGCCGATCTGTGCCGGGATGAGTAGATGGTTCCCCTTCCCCCTTTTGAGCACAGGTTACGCCGGGACCATTAGATGGGTCCCCTTCCCCATCACCGCAGGTGGTCGGGACAGTAATGGTCCCATTCCCCCCTTGCAGCCACCAGTATCCACGACGAGTAGAATGGGTCCCCGCCCCCTGCAGCTGATAGGTGCGTGGGATGAGTAATGGGTCCCCTCCCCCTTTGCAGCTGACAGGTACCACGGGACAATTAGATAGGTCCCCAATCCCCCTTGGCAGCTGCCAGGTACCCGTGAATAGTAGATGTCCTCTTCCCCTTGCAAACCGCCAGGTTGTGGGTGGGACGAGTAGATGGGTCCCCTTCATCTTGTCAAGCCGATAGGTGCGCGGGATGAGCAGATGGTTCCCCTCCCCCCCCTTTGCAGCTGACAGGTATGCTGGAGGACGATTAGATTAGGGTCCCCTCCCCCTTGCGCCGCCAGGTGTGGTGAGACGAGTAGATGGTGTCCCCTTTCCTCTTGCAGCCGATAGGTGCGTGGGATGATTAGAGGGTTTTCCCTCCCCTTTGCACTGACAGGTACGTAGCCGAATTAGATGGGTCCCCTCCCCCTTGCAAGCGGCCATGTAAGCACGAAGTAGATGGATCCTCCCCCTTGCACCGCCAGGTGTGCGGGATGGTATAAAGGGTCCTCTCCCCCTTTGCCCGCTGACAGGTAGCGGGACGATTAGATGGGTCCCTCCCTCTTGCAACTGCCAGTATCGTGACGAGTAGATGGTTTCCCTCCCCCTTGCAGCTCGATATGTTGGGCGCGGGAATGCGTAGATGTTCCCCCTCCCCCTTTGTAGCTGGCCGGTACGCCGTACGATTAGATGGGATCCTCTAACTCTTGCAGCCGCCAGATATTCGCGACGATTAGATGGGGTCCCCTCCCCTTGCAGCCGATGGTGCGCGGGAAATGATAATGTGTCCCATCCCCTTTGCAGCTGACAAGTATGCGGGACGAGTAATGGGTCACCCTCCCCCCGCCTTGCAGCCGACAGGTACGCGGGCAAGAGTAGTTGTCACTTCCCCTTGCAAAACACGTATGTTGTGTGGTGACGAGTAGATGGTCCCCCTTCCTCTTGCAGCCGATAGTGCGCGGTATGAGCAATGGGTCCTCCCCCTGTCAGCTCCAGGTAAAGCGCGACGAGTAGATAGGTCCCCTCCCCCTTGCAAACCCGCCAGAAGTGGCGGGATGGTATATGGACCCCTCCTTGGTCCCCTCCCCCTTGGCAGCCATCCATGTACCCTCGATGAGTAGATGGGTTCCCCTCCCTCTTGCAGCCGCCAGATATTCGCGACGAGTATATGGTCCCCCATCCCTTCACCGATAGGTGCGTCAGGATGATAGATGTGTCCGCCTCCCCCTTTGCAGCTGAGCAGTACGCGGGATGATTAGATGGGTCCCCTCTCCCTTGCAAAGCGGCCAGGTACTCCGTGAACGAAAGGGTCCACTTCCCCCTTGCAAAACCGCTAGGTGTGTGGGACGAGTAGATGTGTCCCCCTTCCTCTGGCAAAGCCGATAGGTGCGCGGGATGAGCAATTGGTCCCCCTCCCCTTTGCAGCTGCGAGGTACGCGGGACGATTGGATTGGTCCCCTACCGGTTCTGCTCCCTCCTTGCCGCCGCATGTGTGTGGGCGAGTAGATGGGGGTCCCCTTCCTCTGCAGCCGATAGGTGTGTGGGATGAGTATATGGGTCCCTCCCCTTGCAGCCGCCAGTACGCTGAACGAATAGATTGGGCCCCTCCCGGGGCCCCTCCCCCTTGCAGTTTGCCAAGGTACGTTCGACGAGTAGATGGGTCCCCTCCCGAATCTACTCATCGCGGGTACCTGGTGGCTGCAAGGGGAAGGGGACCCAACTACTCATCCCGCGTACCTGTCGGCTGCAAGGGGGAGGGGACCCATCTACTCGTCCCGCATACTTGTCAGCTGCAAAGGGGATGGGGACACATCTACTCATCCCGCGCACCTATCGGCTGCAAGGGGGAGGGGACCCATCTACTCGTCGCGAATATCTGGCGGCTGCAAGAGTTAGAGGACCCATCTAATCGTCACGCGTACCGGCCAGCTACAAAGGGGGAGGGGACCCATCTACGCATCCCGCGCACATATCGGCTGCAAGGGGGAGGGAACCCATCTACTCGTCACGGATACCTGGCAGTTGCAAGAGGGAGGGGACCCATCTAATCGTCCCGCGTACCTGTCAGCTGCAAAGGGGGAGAGGACCCATCTACTCATCCCGCACACCTGGCGGTTGCAAGGGGGAGGGGATCCATCTACTCGTCGTGCTTACATGGCCGCTGCAAGGGGGACGGGACCCATCTAATCATCCCACGTACCTGTCAGCTGCAAAGGGGGAGGGACCCATCTAATCATCCCACGCACCTATCGGCTGCAAGAGGAAGGGGACCCATCTACTCATCTCACACACCTGGCGGCTGCAAGGGGGAGGGGACCCATCTAATCGTCCCGCATACCTGTCAGCTGCAAAGGGGGGAGGGGACCCATCTGCTCATCCCGCGCACCTATCGGCTGCAAGATGAAATTTAAAATTGCAGTTAAATTTACATGTACACTTTTTTCACTCACCTTATGTCTTTTAAATGGCATCTATACTGTACACTTTTTTCACTCACCTTATGTCTTTTAAATGGCATCTATACAGAAAATAAAGTTATTTTAAATTGACCATAACTGGAAACTATAATTCTATAGACCCCGAAGGTAGACGTAATGTAAAGAGGTTAGGAAAATTTACTCATTTTAATTTATGTCCCGTTTCAGCCTTTTTACAGTACTCCCGTGTCAGGTCGACATCTCAAGGTCCCCTTTTAATTCATGCAGATGGCACATTTCTATCGTATTACCAGTTTAGAAGTGTCTTAAAATCCTGCGCTATCCATTCACAGCTTGACTCTGCTCTCTATACTTCCCATTCATTCAGAATAGGGGCGGCCACTCAGGCATCTTTACTACAATTTTCTCCTGACAAGATCAAGAAGTTAGGCCGCTGGGAGTCAGCGAGGTACAAATCATATATTCGTCTGTCCTCAGTTTAATCTTAATCTTATTTCAGGCATGAGGCAGCTGAGAATTTGGATATTGGGCCACTCGTTTGTGTTCTGGGCCAATAGAAGAGCTCAGCACAGAAAATTCGGCATCAACTTATCATTTCCATCTAATGCAATCAAAATCCATTGGTTGGGTCTGCGAGGTGCTACATGGGAGGATGTGTTCCCGATGTTATTAAAGGTAGCTAATTTGTGGGGTTGTCCTTAAGTCGTTGTGCTACATCTGGTAGGCAATGGCATCGGTAGTTTAAAAACCGTTGAATTGATCAAGCAAATTTGTGATCTGGCGCATATTAAGTTTATGTTCTCTAAGGCAATCCTGGCCTGGTCGGAAATCATTCCGCGTTTGATATGGTTACAAGACCCAAATTTGCTGCCTTTGGATAAATGTCGGAAAAAGGTAAATTGTCATTTATGCAAATTTGCAAAGGAAATTTCTATACAGTCTTATCGCCACATTGATTTAGAGGACGGAGGACCTGGCCTCTACAGGGAAGATGGAATACATCTTTCTGATATAGGGTTAGATATATTTTGTGTAGGCTTACAGAATCTAATTGAACAATGTGTTTTTCAGTGGAGGATTACCTTGGCCAGTTGTTAAGCAATGGCCATGGCATGGAGGGAGATTATATATAAATTTGGCTATGGACTTTACGGTTATAGCCATATTGTATGGTCAAGAGTTATAAAGTCCAAGTGTAAGCTTTAAGTCAGCAAGGTCTGATTGATGAATTTAAAAGTTTTGTTACAGTTGGATAATTAATTGATTATTTAATTAATAAAATATTAAAGCTGCGGCCAATTTCCTCCAACCTTAAATTGTTGTGGCGTTTAGTTATTGTGTGTGCTTTATTCATTGTGGGGCCTAACATTCCCATTTGCCAGAGAGGTATATTTTTAATTGATTGCAAACTAGTTTGACTGCCTAACTTTTAGCGTATATTTTTTTTACAACAATGCAAATTATGACAAAAACTAAAAGGAGAGGGCTGGAATTACTTGACTTTTACATCTATTGACAAAGCCATTTCTTTCTTGAAAAGAGAGAAAAGACTTGTTGTATGATGATGATGTTGTATCCACATCATATATACAAGAAAATGTCTGAGCACAGGAAGTTTCAGACATTAAATTAATTGATTTGGCTTTAAAAAGCTAATTTACTGTTTATTATAATTCATATTCTCTCCCACAGTTTTCAACAAAGTTTTGACAGTGACACAAATGTTATGTTTGCAAAATTTGTGCTATTATAATGGTCATACAAATGAAAACATACAGACAAATAAAGGTACACATACCTACTGATAATTCCCTACCCCTCCATTTTTGTGGCAACCATATAATAAATAAAAAAATAATTTACGGTCATAAATGCAAAAATATATGCCCCACATAGGTAAACATGGTTACTGATATACCCCTACACATGCCCTTCCTTAATTTCCATGGCAACAATACCTAAATCCTTTTTAAAAAAATGTTTTACTGTTATAAATGAAAAACTAACCCCCAAAGAGACAAAAGTTCACACATATATTGGTGCAACATCCATACCACCCTTTTGCTTTAATGTGAACTATACCTAAATCATTAAAAATATTAGTTTTATGGTCATAAATGCACATACCCTCCAACCCACACAGACAAAGTTGCCCCCCTAAATCCACGCTACCATTCCATTTCTATGGAAACCATACATACAATTGTAGAACTATATGTATTTTTCACATTTAGAAGCTTAAATGTTAAATGCCCTTTTATTGAGTGTTGTGTTGTTATCCAAAATGCAGCCTTTCATGCCAAATGCAAAGTTTATACTTTTAAGGGCAACTGTACCAAAATGACCTACGGTAAATTTGCAGAAAGTGCTTTCCCGGGTATTTTTGCCTTATACATTTTATTATATTTTTTTAAAAAGATCTTTTAATGCCCAGTCTTCTGCTTCCAATAAATGCTGGTTACAGACAGAGGAAACCCACTCAAATGACAGTTGCTAACATATTAGTAACATAGTAATTGAGGTTGAATAAAGACATACGTCCATCAAGTCCAACCTATTCACTTTTTTTTTAACCCTTCCTAACAGTTGATCCAGAGGAAGGCAAAAAAAAAAACAGCGAGGGGGGACCACTAACTCGTCGTGTGTACCTGGGGCTGCAAGGTGGAGGGGAACCCCATCTACTATCGCGAACCTTCGGCTCAAGGCGGAGGGGACCATATTAATCGTCCAGCCATACTTGTCAGCTGCAAGGGGATGGGGACACATCTACTCATCCCGCGCACCTATCGGTGCAAGGGGAGGGGACCCATTACCGTGCGAATTATATGGCGGGGCTGCAAGAGGTTAGAGGGAACATCTAATCGTCCCGCCGTACCGGCCAGCTACAAAGGGGGAGGGACCCAGATCTAACGGCATTTCCAGCCGACATATCGCTGCCAAGGGGAGGGGAACCCATCTACTCGTCACGGATACCTGCAGTTTTTGCAAGAGGGAGGGGAGCCCAATTAATCGTCCCGCGTACCTGTCAGCTCAAAGGGGGAGAGGACCCATTATCATCACGCACAACTGGCGGTTTGCAAGGGGAGGGGATACATCTACTCGTCGTGCTTACATGGCGCTGCAAGGGGGGGGACCCATCTAATCGTCCCACGTACTGTCAGCTGCAAAGGGTGGAGGCGACCATTCTAATAACAAGCGCACTATCGGCTGCAAGAGGAAGGGGATCCCATCTACTCGTCTCACAAACGGGAGGATGGAAGGGGAGGGGACCATGTATTCGTCCCGCCATACATGCAGCTTGCAAAGGGAGGGGACCCATCTTGCCTCATCACGCGCACCTATCGGCGGGCCAAGATGAAGGAGGGACCCATCTACTCGCCACACACCTGGCCGGTGAAAAGGGAGAGGACCATCTACTCATCACGGGTACCTGGCAGCTGCAAGGGGGAGGGGGACCTATATAATTGTCACGTTGTACCTGTCAGCTGCAAAGGGGGAGGGGACCCATTTTACTCATCCCACGCAACATATCAGCTGCAAGGGGGAGGGGACCCATCGACTGTCGTGGATACCTGGGGCCTGCAAGAGGAATGGGAACCCATCTACAGTCACGCGGCACCTGGCGGCGCATGGGAGGGGGACCCAATCTCAAATCATCCGCGTACCTGTCAGCGCCAAAGGGGGGAGGGGACGCATTCTTACTCATCCGCGCAACCGATCGGCTGCACCAAGGGGGAGGGGAACCAATCTACTCGTCGCGGATATCTGGCGGTCTGCCCAAGCGGAGGGGACCCATTACCCTTCGCGGGTACCTGGTGGCTGCAAGGGGAGGGACCCAGGAGTGGATCCATCTACTCATTCACGCACTCTGGCGGGGTTGCAAGGGGAAGGGGACTATCTACGGTCGCGCTTTAACTGGCCGCTGCAAGGGGGGGACCCGTCTAATCATCCGCCGTTACCTGTCAGCGACAAAAAAAAAGGGGGAGAGGACCAATTTGCTATCGCCGCACTATCGGCTGCAAGGAGGAAGGTGACCCATCAATCGTCCACACACCTGGAGGCTGCAAGGGGGAGGCGACCCGGGAGGGGGATACCCATCTAATGTCCCACGGACTTGGCAGCTGCAAAAGGGGAGGGGACCCATTCTGGCTATCCGCCGCACCTATCGGCTGCAAGAGGAAGGGGACCATTACTCGTCCCACACACCTGGCGGGTTGCAAGGGGGAGGGGACCTATCTAAATCGTCACGAAGTACTGTCAGCTGCAAAGGGGGAGGGGGACCATTACTAGCCCGCCGCACATCAGCCTGCAAGGGGGAGGGGACCCATCTACGCGTTGCGGATACTTGCGGTTGCAAGAGGGATGGGGCACCATCTACTCATCCCGAGTACATGTCAGCTGCAAAGGGGGAGGGGACCCATTGCTATCCAGCGCAACCTATCGGCTGCAAGAGGAAGGGGACCCAATCTACTCGTCCCACAACCTTGGTGGCAGCAAGGGGGAGGGGAAACCCATCTAATCGTCCCGCATACCTGTCAGCTGCAAAGGGGGAGGGGAACCCATCTGCTAATCCCACACACATAGCGCTGCCAAGATGAAGGGGACCCATCTCCTCGTTCCCACACACCTGGCGAGGGGTTGCAAGGGGAAGATGGACCCAGCTTACGCTGTTCCCGCGGCACCTGGCGGCTGCAATGGGAGGGGACCCATCTAATCGTCCCGGTTACCTGTCAAGCTGCAAAAGGGGGAGGGGACACATCTACTCATCCCAGCGCACTATCGGGCTGCAAGGGGGGGGAGGGGACCCATCTATGTCGCGGATATCTGGCGGCTGCAAGAGGGGAGGGGACCCATTTCTACTCGTCGCTTACCTGCCGCTGCAAGTGGGAGTGGACCGCGGAGAAGACCCATCTATCGTCGCGCTTACATGTTCGCTCAAGGGGGCGGGGACCTACCATCTAATCATCCGCGTAACCGGTCAGCTGCAAGGGGGAGGGGACACATGGACACAATCTATCACGCGCACCTATCGGATGCAAGGGGGAGGAGGGGGACCCATACTCGTCGCGGATATATGGAGGTTGGCTTGAAGAGGGAGGGGACCCATTACTCTTCGGGGTACCTGGTGGGGCTGCAAGGGGGAGGGGACCCAGGAGTGGATCCATCTATCATCCCGCACTTCTGGCGTTGCAGGGGGAGGGGACCTATCTACTCGTCGCGCTTACCTGGCCGATGCAGTGGGAGGTGACCCGTCTAATCATCCCGAAGTAACCGGTCAGCTGCAAAGGGGGAGGTGACCATTGCTCATCACGCGCACCTATTGGCTGCAGAGGAAGGGGACCCCTCTACTCGTCCCACACAAACCTGGCGGATGCAAGTGGAAGCCGAGAACAGGTAGGGGACCCATTAATCGTCTCCGAGTACCCTGTCAGCTGCAAGGGGGAGGGGACCCCCCCACATTGCTAATTCTGCGCACCTCTCGGCTGCAAGAGGAAGGGGACCCATCTAATCGTCACACACACCTACGGGGTTGCAAGGGAAGTGGACCACTCTACTCGTCACGGGGACTGGCAGCTCGCAAGGGGGAGGGGACCTATCTAATCGTCAGTGACCTGTCAGCGGCAAGCTGCAAGGGGGAGGGGACCCATCTACTCATCCCACACGCCTGGCGGTTGCAAGGGGGAGGGGACCCATCTACTCATCGCGCGTACCTTGCAGCTGCAAGGGGGAGGGGACCCATCTAATTGTCCCGCGTACCGGTCAAGCTGCAAGGGGGAGGGGACCCATCTAATTGTCCCGCGTACCGGTCAGCTTCAAAGGGGGAGGGGACCCATCTACTCCCTTACTCCATTTAAAATTGCAGTTAAATTTACATGTACACTTTTTTTCACTCACCTTATGTCTTTTAAATGGCATCTATACCGAAAATTTTTTTCACTCACCTTATGTCTTTTAAATGGCATCTATACCGAAAATAAAGTTATTTTAAATTGACCATAACTGGAAACTATAATTCTATAGACCCCGAAGGTAGACGTAATGTAAAGAGGTTAGGAAAATTTACTCATTTTAATTTATGTCCCGTTTCAGCCTTTTTACAGTACTCCCGTGTCAGGTCGACATCTCAAGGTCCCCTTTTAATTCATGCAGATGGCACATTTCTATCGTATTACCAGTTTAGAAGTGTCTTAAAATCCTGCGCTATCCATTCACAGCTTGACTCTGCTCTCTATACTTCCCATTCATTCAGAATAGGGGCGGCCACTCAGGCATCTTTACTACAATTTTCTCCTGACAAGATCAAGAAGTTAGGCCGCTGGGAGTCAGCGAGGTACAAATCATATATTCGTCTGTCCTCAGTTTAATCTTAATCTTATTTCAGGCATGAGGCAGCTGAGAATTTGGATATTGGGCCACTCGTTTGTGTTCTGGGCCAATAGAAGAGCTCAGCACAGAAAATTCGGCATCAACTTATCATTTCCATCTAATGCAATCAAAATCCATTGGTTGGGTCTGCGAGGTGCTACATGGGAGGATGTGTTCCCGATGTTATTAAAGGTAGCTAATTTGTGGGGTTGTCCTTAAGTCGTTGTGCTACATCTGGTAGGCAATGGCATCGGTAGTTTAAAAACCGTTGAATTGATCAAGCAAATTTGTGATCTGGCGCATATTAAGTTTATGTTCTCTAAGGCAATCCTGGCCTGGTCGGAAATCATTCCGCGTTTGATATGGTTACAAGACCCAAATTTGCTGCCTTTGGATAAATGTCGGAAAAAGGTAAATTGTCATTTATGCAAATTTGCAAAGGAAATTTCTATACAGTCTTATCGCCACATTGATTTAGAGGACGGAGGACCTGGCCTCTACAGGGAAGATGGAATACATCTTTCTGATATAGGGTTAGATATATTTTGTGTAGGCTTACAGAATCTAATTGAACAATGTGTTTTTCAGTGGAGGATTACCTTGGCCAGTTGTTAAGCAATGGCCATGGCATGGAGGGAGATTATATATAAATTTGGCTATGGACTTTACGGTTATAGCCATATTGTATGGTCAAGAGTTATAAAGTCCAAGTGTAAGCTTTAAGTCAGCAAGGTCTGATTGATGAATTTAAAAGTTTTGTTACAGTTGGATAATTAATTGATTATTTAATTAATAAAATATTAAAGCTGCGGCCAATTTCCTCCAACCTTAAATTGTTGTGGCGTTTAGTTATTGTGTGTGCTTTATTCATTGTGGGGCCTAACATTCCCATTTGCCAGAGAGGTATATTTTTAATTGATTGCAAACTAGTTTGACTGCCTAACTTTTAGCGTATATTTTTTTTACAACAATGCAAATTATGACAAAAACTAAAAGGAGAGGGCTGGAATTACTTGACTTTTACATCTATTGACAAAGCCATTTCTTTCTTGAAAAGAGAGAAAAGACTTGTTGTATGATGATGATGTTGTATCCACATCATATATACAAGAAAATGTCTGAGCACAGGAAGTTTCAGACATTAAATTAATTGATTTGGCTTTAAAAAGCTAATTTACTGTTTATTATAATTCATATTCTCTCCCACAGTTTTCAACAAAGTTTTGACAGTGACACAAATGTTATGTTTGCAAAATTTGTGCTATTATAATGGTCATACAAATGAAAACATACAGACAAATAAAGGTACACATACCTACTGATAATTCCCTACCCCTCCATTTTTGTGGCAACCATATAATAAATAAAAAAATAATTTACGGTCATAAATGCAAAAATATATGCCCCACATAGGTAAACATGGTTACTGATATACCCCTACACATGCCCTTCCTTAATTTCCATGGCAACAATACCTAAATCCTTTTTAAAAAAATGTTTTACTGTTATAAATGAAAAACTAACCCCCAAAGAGACAAAAGTTCACACATATATTGGTGCAACATCCATACCACCCTTTTGCTTTAATGTGAACTATACCTAAATCATTAAAAATATTAGTTTTATGGTCATAAATGCACATACCCTCCAACCCACACAGACAAAGTTGCCCCCCTAAATCCACGCTACCATTCCATTTCTATGGAAACCATACATACAATTGTAGAACTATATGTATTTTTCACATTTAGAAGCTTAAATGTTAAATGCCCTTTTATTGAGTGTTGTGTTGTTATCCAAAATGCAGCCTTTCATGCCAAATGCAAAGTTTATACTTTTAAGGGCAACTGTACCAAAATGACCTACGGTAAATTTGCAGAAAGTGCTTTCCCGGGTATTTTTGCCTTATACATTTTATTATATTTTTTTAAAAAGATCTTTTAATGCCCAGTCTTCTGCTTCCAATAAATGCTGGTTACAGACAGAGGAAACCCACTCAAATGACAGTTGCTAACATATTAGTAACATAGTAATTGAGGTTGAATAAAGACATACGTCCATCAAGTCCAACCTATTCACTTTTTTTTTAACCCTTCCTAACAGTTGATCCAGAGGAAGGCAAAAAAAAAAACAGGGGGACCCATCTACTCGTCCCGCGTACCTGTCAGCTGCAAAGGGGGAGAGGACCCATCTGCTCATCCCGCGCACCTATCGGCTGCAAGAGGAAGGGGACCCATCTACTCGTCCCACACACCTGGCGGTTGCAAGGGGGAGGGGACCAATCTACCCGTCGCGGGTACCTGGTGGATACAAGGGGGAGGGGACCCATCTACTTGTCGCACGTACCTGGCAGCTGCAAGGGGGAGTGGACCTGGGAGGGGACCCATCTACTCGTCATGCACCCCTGGTGGCTGCAAGGGGGAGGGCCCCATCTACTCGTCACGTGTACCTGGCAGCTGCAAGGGGGAGGGGACCCATCTACTCGTCACGCGTACCTGGCGGCTGCAAGGGGGAGGGGACCCGGGAGGGGACCCATCTACTCATCCTGCACACCTGGCGGTTGCAAGGGGGAGAGGACCCATCTACTCGTCGTGCTTACCTGGCCGCTGCAAGTAGGGAGGGGGACCCATCTAATCGTCCAGCGTACCTGTCAGCTGCAAAGGGGGAGGGTACCCATCTACTCGTCCCACACACATGGCGGCTGCAAGGGGGAGGGGACCCATCTACTTGTCCCGCGCACCTATCAGCAGCAAGGGGGAGGGGACCCATCTACTCGTCCCACACACATGGCGGCTGCAAGGGGAAGGGGACCCATCTACTCGTCCCGCGTACCTGTCGGCTGCAAGGCAGAGGGGACCCATCTACTCATCCCGCGCACATATCGGCTGCAAGGGGGAGGGGACCCATCTACTCGTCACAGATACCTGGCGGCTGCAAGAGGGAGGGGACCCATCTACTCTTCGCAGGTACCTGGTGGCTGCAAGGGGGAGGGGACCCAGGAGGGGACCCATCTACTCATCCCGCACTTCTGGCGGTTGCAAGGGGAAGGGGACCCATCTACTCGTCGCGGGTACCTGGTGTCTGCAAGGGGGAGGGGACCCATCTACTCATCACGCGTACCTGGCGGCTGCAAGGGGGAGGGGACCCGGGAGGGGACCCATCTACTCATCCCACACACCTGGCGGTTGCAAGGGGGAGGGGACCCATCTACTCGTCCCACACACATGGCGGCTGCAAGGAGGAGGGGACCCATCTACTCGTCCCGCATACCTGTCGGCAGCAAGAGGGAGGGGACCCATCTACTCGTCCCGCGCACCTGGCGGCTGCAATGGGGAGGGGACCCATCTAATCGTCCCGCGTACCTGTCAGCTGCAAAGGGGGAGGGGACACATCTACTCATCCCGCGCACCTATCGGCTGCAAGGGGGAGGGGACCCATCTACTCGTCGCGGATATCTGGCGGCTGCAATAGGGAGGGGACCCATCTACTCGTCGCACGTACCTAGCAGCTGCAAGAGGGAGTGGACCCAGGAGGGGACCCATCTACTCGTCACGCATACCTGGCGGCTGCAAGGGGAAGGGGACCCGAAAGGGCACAAATCTACTCATCCTGCACGCCTGGCGGTTGCAAGGGTGAGGGGACCCATCTACTCGTCGCGCATACCTGGCAGCTGCAAGAGGGAGGGGACCCATCTAATTGTCCCGCGTACTGGTCAGCTGCAAAGGGGGAGGGGACACATCTACTCATCCCGCGCACATATCGGCTGCAAGGGGGAGGGGACCCATCTACTCGTCACAGATACCTGGCGGCTGCAAGAGGGAGGGGACCCATCTACTCTTCGCGGGTACCTGGTGGCTGCAAGGGGGAGGGGACCCAGGAGGGGACCCATCTACTCATCTCGCACTTCTGGCGGTTGCAAGGGGGAGGGGACCCATCTACTCGTTGCGGGTACCTGGTGGCTGCAAGGGGGAGGGGACCCATCTACTCATCACGTGTACCTGGCGGCTGCAAGGGGGAGGGGACCCGGGAGGGGACCCATCTACTCATCCCACACACCTGGCGGTTGCAAGGGGGAGGGGGCCTATCTACTCGTCGCGCTTACCTGGCCGCTGCAAGGGGGAGGGGACCCATCTAATCGTCCCGTGTTCCTGACAGCTGCAAAGGGGGAGGGGACCCATCTGCTCACCCCGCGCACCTATCGGCTGCAAGAGGAAGGGGACCCATCTACTCGTCCCACACATCTGGTGGCTGCAAGGGGGAGGAGACACGGGAGGGGACCCATCTAATCATCCTGCGTACCTGTCAGCTGCAAAGGGGGAGGGGACCCATCTGCTCATCCCACGCACCTATCGGCTGCAAGAGGAAGGGGACCCATCTACTCGTCCCCCACACCTGGCGGTTGCAAGGGGGAGGGGACCCATCTACTCGTCCCGCGTACCTGTCAGCTGCAAAGGGGGAGGGGACACATTTACTCATCCCGCGTACCTATCAGCTGCAAGGGGGAAGGGACCCATCTACTCATCGCGGATACCTGGCGGCTGCAAGAGGGAGGGGACCCATCTACTCGTCGCGGGTACCTGGTGGGTACAAGGGGGAGGGGACCCATCTACTCATCGCGGGTACCTGGTGGCTGCAAGGGGGAGGGGACCCATCTACTCATCGCAGATATCTGGCGGCTGCAAGAGGGAGGGGACCCATCTACTGGTCGCACATACCTGGCAGCTTCAAGGGGGAGTGGACCCATCTACCCGTCGTGGGTACCTGGTGGGTACAAAGGGGAGGAGACCCATCTACTCGTCACGGTTACCTGGTGGCTGAAAGGGGGAGGGGACCCATCTACTCATCCCTCGTACCTGTCGGCTGCAAGGCGGAGGGGACCCATCTACTCATCCCGCATACCTGTCAGCTGCAAAGGGGGAGGGGACACATCTACTCATCCCGCGCACCTATCAGCTGCAAGGGGGAGAGGACCCATCTACTCGTCGCAGAAAACCTGGCGGCTGCAAGAGGGAGGGGACCCATCTACTAGTCCCACGCACCTGGCGGCTGCAAGGGGGAGGGAGCCCATCTACTTGTCGCGGATACCTTTCGGCTGCAAGAGGGAGGGGACCCATCTACTCGTCGCAGGTACCTGGTGGGTACATAGGGGAGGGGACCCATCTACTCGTCGCGGGTACCTGGTGGCTGCAAGGGGGAGGGGACCCATCTACTCATCCCGCACACCTGGCGGTTGCAAGGTGGAGGGGACCCATCTACTCGTCGTGGGTACCTAGTGGCTGCAAGGGGGAGGGGACCCATCTACTCATCCCGCGTACCTGCCGGCATCAAGGCGGAGGGGACCCATCTACTCGTCCCGCATACTTGTCAGCTGCAAAGGGGGAGGGGACACATCTACTCATCCCGCGCACCTATCGGCTGCAAGGGGGAGATGACCCATCTACTCGTCGCGGATATCTGGCGGCTGCAAGAGTTAGAGGACCCATCTACTCGTCGCACGTACCTGGCAGCTGCAAGGGGGAGTGGACCCGGGAGGGGACCCATCTACTCGTCACGCACCCCTGGCGGCTGCAAGGGGGAGGGGACCCGGCACCAGGCGGTTGCAATGGGGAGGGGACCAATCTACTCATCCCGTGTACCTGTCGGCTGCAAGGCGGAGGGGACCCATCTACTCATCCCACATACCTGTCAGCTGCAAAGGGGGAGGGGACCCATCTACTCATCCCGCGCACCTATCCGCTGCAAGGGGGAGGGGACCCATCTACTCGTCACGGATACCTGGCGACTGCAAGAGGGAGGGGACCCATCTACTCGTCGCACGTACCTGGCAGCTGCAAGGAGGAGTGGACCCGGGAGGAGACCTATCTAATCGTCCCGCGTACCTGGCAGCTGCAAAGGGGAGGGGACCCATCTACTCGTCGCGGATACCTGGCGGCTGCAAGAGGGAGGGGACCCATCTACTCGTCACGCGTACCTGTCGGCTGCAAGGGGGAGGGGACCCATCTACTCGTCGCACGTACCTGGCAGCTGCAAGGGGGAGGGGACCCGGGAGGGGACCCATCTACTCGTCACGGATACCTGGCGGCTGCAAGAGGGAGGGGACTCATCTCTCATACGCGTACTGTCGGCTGCAAGGGGGAGGGACCCATCTACTCGTCGCGCGCGCAACTTGTGGCTGCAGGGGGAGGGGACCATGGGGGGACCCATCTACTGATCGCAGGTACCTGTTGGCTGCAGGGGGAGGGACGGGAGGAGACCCATCTACTCGTCACGCGCACCTGGCGGTTTCAAGGGGGAGGGGACCCATCTACTGTCGCGCGTACCTGGCAGCTGCAAAAGGGAGGGACCCATCTACTCATCCGTGCAGCCTGTCGGTTGCAAGGGGGAGGGGACCATTACTCATCGCGATCTGTCGGCTCTGAAGGGGGAGGGGACCATCTACTCGTCGCGCATCCTGGTGGCTGCAAGGGGGAGGGGACTCATTTACTTGTCGCGCGTACCTGGCGGCTGCAAGAGGGAGGGGACCCATCTACTCATCCGTGCACCTGTCGGTCTTGCAAGGGGAGGGGACCCATCTATTCGTCCTGCGCACCGGTCGGCTGCAAGGGGGGAGGGGACCCATCTACTCGTCCCGTGACCTGTCGGCTGCAGATTTACCATGAGCTGGATGAATGAATATTACAGATATACCATGACCTGGATGAATGAATAATACAGATATACCATGACCTGGATGAATGAATATTACAGATATACCATGACATGATGAATGATTACAGATATACATGACCTGGATGAATGAATTTACAGATATACCATGAACTGGTGAATGGATATACAATACCATGCCTGGATGGAGGAATATTACAGATATACCATGAACCTGGATGGATGATATTACAGATATACCATGAACTGGATGGATGATTTAACAGATATACCGTGACCGTGATGAATGAATATTACAGATTACCTTGACCTGGATGAATGAATATTACAGATATACCATGCCTGGATGGTGAATATTACAGATATACCGTGACCTGGATGAATGAATATTACAGATATACCGTGACCTGGATGGATGAATATTACAGATATACCATGACCTGGTACAATGAGAACCTTCACAGCATCCTCCTACTTTTTCTTCAATCAGAACAGTTTTAGATAATATGTTATGCCATTTTAAATTAAAATCATAGCCAAATTGTAATTAGAGTAATTTATATACACTATTGTCTCTCATTTTTCCCCATTAAAAATTATTTAGATATATTCTTACCCCTATTGGTTTTTTGTAGCAATGGTTTTACTTATTTTACTTTCAATCAAAAAAAATTTTCAGATAATATTCTCCCCTATTCTAATTGGATACAGTTCAATTTTAGATATCTATTTCTGACAATCAAGACAATTTATAGGTATCTTCAACCTTTTTTTCCAATTTGAGCATTGTACATATCCACACTTTTTTCTTCTCTTCTAGTATGAGAAATTTTAGATAAATCCTCCACTAATGGAACAGCGGCGAATAGCCCCTTAAAGCAAAAAGACGTATAATCAAAGCAACAAAAACAGCACAAAAATATAACATGATACGGGTTGAAACAAACACAACAGACCAAAAAACAACCAAAATAATAAACCAAAGATAAGACCAAAAATAGGTACCAAAAAACAGACCAAAGAAACGAACCGTAAAGAATAAACCAATTATAATGACATAACCAAAATAACAACCAAATGAACAGGACCAAGGAAAAGAAAACAATATTATTTATATTTTACCGAATTATGTTATTTACTATTGTCTGAGTTACGTGTTTCCATACTTTACTAAATGTAATTCTACAATTGCTGTTCATATACAATGTGTATAGCAGGGAAGCTGTGCACACCAGACTTATAAACAAAAAGGTGTTTATTACTTCAGTAAAAAACCTTGTAACGTTTCGGCGAAATAATTCCGCCTTCATCAGACACATGGTATGTGTCTGATGAAGGCGGAAAATATTTCGCCGAAACGTTACAAGGGTTTTTACTGATGTAATAAACACCTTTTTGTTTATAAGTCTGGTGTGCACAGCATTCCCTGCTATAGACGTGAAGTTGCCACTACGCTGGAGCACCCAGCACTTTATCAGTGCAATATGGATTAGAGGGTGTCAGGATCCTCTCTGTATCTTGATATACAATGTGTAGTACGGCAGATCTATATTATTTAAATATTTCCATTGCTGCAATATAGTGGGTCTTTAGATATTATCTTTTTTTTATTATATATTTTAAGAAATCAGAGCAATTTTAGATAATAACCTATTCCAATTGGAATCAGCAATTAATATATATCCTCTATATTTTAAGAGCAATTTTAAATAATATTCTCCTCGTTTTTCTTCTAATTAATGCAAATATAGATATCTTATTCTTTTTTTAATTTAAATGAAAACAATTTTAGATATTATCCCCCACAATATTATTTATCCTCAACTATTTTTACTTCCAATCAATTATAGTAATATCCTTACTCCATTTAAAATTGCAGTTAAATTTACATGTACACTTTTTTCACTCACCTTATGTCTTTTAAATGGCATCTATACCGAAAATAAAGTATTTTAAATTGACCATAACTGGAAACTATAATTCTTCCAATCAACACTAGGGATGGCCGGTTCGCGGATCCTCGAGCGGACGGATTTTGCGAAGTTCGGACATCTCTAATCACCATGGTATCATTTTTTTTGATCTGCCCCCTATTTCTTTAGATATCCAATCTACAGTTGTGTTCAAAATTATTCAACCCCAATGCTGTAAAGGGTTTTAGGAATTCAGTGTACATTTGTAAATGTGTTCAGAATGAAATGTTATAAGGACTTTTTAAAGAACCAATACAACTAAAATGACATTAATTGTTTTTGTAATACAGTATTAAATGTTTTTTTTTTGTGATTTCTTCATGACACAATTATTCAAACCCCTTAAAGACTACCGCTCTTAAAAACAGAGGTTCATCAAGTGTTTTCGATCAGGTATTGAAACAATTGTGGATGTCATCGGCAGCAATCAAGCATAACGAGCACCAATTAGGCAGATTTAAAATGACTGTGATATTAGCTCCTTCTTAGACATTTACTGGTGTGTTTACAAACATGGTGAAGCCAAGAGAATGGCGTGGGAACGGCTGGCTAGCCGTTTCTATAACATGGGATGCAGTGGCCGCCATCTTTCTTGTGGCAGTGCTCGGTCTGCTCTGCCCAGGGATAGGTGACGTGGCGCCAGACCGGAAGTCGCCGCGCCGGAAGTCACTTCCCATTGGTCCAGCGCGCAACCAAAATTTTGGCGCGATCGGGAGCTGCAGTGCAGGAGAGGGCGCCTGAGGAGAAGATCAGGCGAGAGAGGTTCGGGCAGAAACACTCACTCACAGAGGTTTTTCTTCTCAGAAGTTGTTCCAAAAGGGGTTTTCCAACACAGAGGTTTTCTGCTACAGTGGTTTTTTCTTCCACAGAAGTTCTCTTAAGTTATCAAGAAAGGTGTCAGAGGTCTGATGGCAGACATACCTGAGGCAGTCCTTCAATGGATCCAAGATTTCGGTAAGGGGGTACCAGCGGGCTTTGCTTGCTTCCCAATCCCCAGTTATGTCACAGGTGGGGAAACAGAGTCTGAGGAGGCGGCTAGCACGTCGCAGTGTCGCCTGTGAGGAAGAGAAAAGCGCAGTTTGCGGAGAAAGGCCGGAA
>JAACNH010004347.1:0-24476 GCA_019447015.1 Hymenochirus boettgeri | reverse complement strand
CAGGGATCCCATGGAGGGACAGACACAGGGATCCCATGGAGGGACAGGCACAGGGAGCCCATGGAGAGACAGACACAGGGATCCCATGGAGGGACAAACAGAGGGATCCCATGGAGGGACAGGCACAGGGAGCCCATGGAGAGACAGATGGTGTGTATATGAATGTGTATATGAGTGATATGCTGTGTATATGCTGTGATATGGTGTGTATATGGTGTGTATATGTGTGTATTATTCTGTGTAATGCTGTGTAATATGGTGTGTATATGGGTGTATATGGTGTGTTATTATGGGATGTGTATAGATGTGTATATGCTGTGTAGATGACTGTGTATATGGTGTGTATATGGTTGTGGATATGCTGTGTATATGGTGTGGTATATGATGTGTATATGATGTGTATATCTTGTATATGCGTGGGTATATGGTGTGTGTATATGGGGTGTATATGCTGTGTATATGGTGTTGTATATGGTGTGATATGATTGGTATATGCTGGTATATGCTGTGTATATGGGTGTATATGCTGGTATATGGTGTGTATATGATGTGATTATGCTGGTATTGATGTGTATAAGATGTGTATAGGCTGTGTATATGCTGTGTATATGGTGTGTATATGGTGTGTATATTGGCTTGTGTATCAGCTGTGTATACGATGTGTATACGCGTGTGTAACGGTGTGTTAACGGGTGTGTATATCCTGCGTATAGTGTGTATATGTGTGTGTATTATGGTTGGGTTATGTATATGGTGTGAATGCTGGTATACGGCTGGTATTAGGTGGTATACGGTGTTGTGATATATACTGTGTATATGCCTTGTATATGCGTGTGTATTTGTGTGGTGTGTATATGGTGTGTATATGCTGGTATACGCTGTGTATATGGTGTGTATAAGGTTGTGATATACTGTTGTAATGTGTATATGCTGGATACGCGTGGGATTACGGGTTGTTTGTGTATACGGTGTGTTGTATATACTGTCGTATATGTGTGTATATGGTGTGTTGATATGAGTTGTATATGATGTGTATATGCTGTGTATATGGTGTGTATTGATGTGTTATGTGGTATATGCTGTGTTATGGGTTGTATATACTGTGTATGGCTGTGTATATGGTGTTGTATATGGTGGGTATATGGTGTGTATATGCTGTGTTATACGCTGTGTAACGCTGTGTATACGTGGTATATGATGTGTTATATGCTGTGATATGCTGGGTAGACGCTGTGTAATACGCCTGTGTATACGGTTGTGTATACGGTGTGTTTGTTGTATTATATGTGTATTATGCTGTGTATATGGTGTGTGTATATGATGGTATATGAGTGTATATGCTGTGTATATGGTGTGTATTGATGGTCTATGCTGTTGTATATGCTGTGTATATGGTGTGTAGATACTGGGGATTGCTTGATAGGGTGTGTATATGGGTGTATATGGTGTTGTATATGGTGTTGTATCTTGAGGTGTAGACGCTGTGTATACGTGTGTATATGATGGTATATGCTGTGTATATGCTGTGTATACGCTGTGTCTACGCTGTGATTACGGTGTGTATACGATTGTGTATAGATGTGTATATGATGTATATGTGTGTATATGATGGTATATGGGTGTATATGATGTGTAGATGGTGTGTATATGCTGATGTATTATCTGTGTATACGTGTGTATACGATTTGGGTATATGATTGTGTATATGCTGGTCTACGCTTGTGGTGTATACGCTGTGTATACGGTGGGTTATGGGGGTATATGCTGGGTATATGGGCTGTATACGCTTGTGTATAAGTGTGTATACGCTGTGTATACGGGTGTATATGATGTGGATCTGGCTGTGTATATGCGTGTATATGGTGTGTATATGATGTGTATATGCTGTTGTATAATGATGTGAATGGTGTGGATATTGATGGATATATGCTGTGTATATGGTGTGTATATGGGGGTGTATATGATGTGTATATAACAATGTTTATATACTGCGTATACGATGGTCTACGCTCGGGGGTTAAGGTTCAGACAGGTTACGAGGTCGTCATGTAGTCAGGAAGCCCACAGGGTTTTAACAGGAGAGCCCCGCCCACACAAACACAAACCGGGGAGGGGGGCAATCCGGGGCGGAGGTAACGCTGTGATTGATAGAGTTCTAGGAGCCCAGGCTATTGGATTACTGGAATGTCTTCGGGACACTCATAGGATTTAGCGATGTTGGGAGGTAAGGTAATTACTATGGGAACGCTTCCACTTGAGTGCGAAAAATGTTGTGTCCCCTTTAAGAGTGCAGGGGCGTGGCCTGCCTGCTGAAGGGGGCAGTTGCTGTGGTGCAGATGCATGTATCACTTTGTATGAAGGCCGGGGATCCTGTGATAGAAATAGAACGTGAGAGGCAGAGGTTCATTTTCCCTCCCACTATGGCGAAATCCAGCAGGTGATGGGGCCCTGTATAATGGGATCCATTAGAGTGGCCCCTACCACAAGCTGTGCTGCTCCTGGTAAAGACCTGGCTTCAGTGTCCCTTCTCAATAGAAGATCATGGAGTTTCCTGGCAGGAGATGGAAATGGTAATAAACCAGAAGGGACCCCAGGGACCCTTCAGGGCTGTCACATTACCCAGGGTACTTGTATGTTGGGCTATCAGAGATGGTGGGACAGCGTCAGCCCAGTGTGCAGGATTCACCACTCAGGAGCGTGGCCTAAGGTGGATTCTGGCCCCCGAGCCAGCCGCATGGCTCCTACGGGGATTATTATTGATTCGCTTGGGGGTCCGCGCAGGGGTCCTCGTTCTGACATTTGGGCCACTTCTTTTCCTTTACCCTCTGACATTGTCTCTGCCAGACTCAGCTTCACTTTCGGCTTGGATGTTGTTTTAAAAGCAACTTGAGAACTCTGGGAGCCGCCTGCATCAAACTGGGCCAGTGGGCTAGCACCGGCGGGACATTTCTTGAGGATTTCTGCACCTGTGCTCTAAACTCACGTTTAAGGTGCCCCCCACCCATGGGATTATACAGAGCACTGCCAACGAGTGTTTGAGCTCTGTTCGGGAAAAGAACTTGAACCAGGTCCTGCGATTCCACAGTAGGAACCTGTTGGGTCTGGATGTGTGGCCCGTTGTACAAAAGCCTACGCAGACCTGTCCTCTTTGACCAGTGAACATTCAGGGTTTGATGGACAGTTCGAGCAGGAGATGCAGGGTGCGAGCTTGGGAGGGTACCAGGACTGACCGGTCATCTGAGGACGTCTCTGGAAACGGAAAAAAAAAAGACCACCAAATGGGTCCAACAGCATTAATGAAGAAACCTTGAAATCCATTGTACTCCAGTTTGGATTACAGAGCACAAGCTAATCCAGGTGGCTATAAAGTAATTTCTTATTAATTGACATCAATTCATTCGCCAACACTCAAGACCCAGTGGGTTGTTGTAACAAGGTTTATAAAAAATTAAAGGAGCAGTTTACCTAAAAAGTAAACATTTGGGGGGTGAAGAATCAACATTTATTTTTTAAAGCTGAACTTTACTTTAACCAGCAGGGACTGAGTTGTTTCTTGTTTTGTTACGTGTGATAGGTCCTTCACCCTGGTCTGGCCCAACCGGTTCCAGCTGGACCATTCATCCTCATGAAGAACCTGGAGCAGATGGTGGAAAAAGAAACTCATTCCAGGATTCCGGTGGTTCAGTCTGATGAGTGTGGAGGAGTTTGAGAAACTGATGACCAAGCAGGTAAAGTACATTAAAACACCAATGGGCTCATTTACCCAGGGCGCGGGGCTTAAGGGGAACTAAGGTTAAAAAGAACATAGTAAGAATAGGTTTAGGGAACCAGGATTTGTCACTGTCTTAGTAATACCCTCGCGATGTAGCTGGCCACTGGGTGCTTCCTGCTGGCCAATCACAGCAGAGGGGGCCGGTGAACCTCCAATTAAGAGTGTTCATCATGGTATATTAGACTGAATATAAGCCTGTTTTGTGTTCCCAGGCAAAAAATTAGGTGCCACGAACTGTGTCTGTAGGCTGAGGTCACACGGCAACGCAACAGGAATCGCACACAAAGCGCGGCATTATCACTCACGATTTGGTGCCGCGATTCTGAGGTTTTTTGCGCCTTTTGCACGGGCGTTTTGTGCATACGTTTTTGTCGGTTCGTATGGAAAAAAATGGTGAACACACGTGTACCAACGGAACAAGCGTGTTGCAATTGCGTGCGCATCGGAAATCGCGCGGAATTTTGCGTTCCCGCGATTATCCATTATACCAAAAATGCAAAATGCAGGCGAAAAAACGCGCTGGTGTGGCCTCATCTAATAGAATGTCCCTTTTAAATCTTTTATTTTCTTCTCTTTAGATGGATTACGGTTCGAGGCCCGAAACATGGAGCTTTTCCAGCAGAAATTCGAGGGGAAGAAAATCGACTGTATACTGTATACGGTTTCCCACGCCAATCCGACCGTGCGTCACCAGAAAAATCCTGGGGGAAGGACTTTCGAGGTTTGTCCGTGATGTTGACCCTGTCACAGACACAGTTAGAGTTAATCTCATGTAATTCAGACGTCATCCTCTATGTTCCGTCTTACACAAAAATTTTATTTAGATTAAAGGACAAGTAAGCCCATGAAAAAAAAGGGACATTATAATAGATTCATAACGCCAGAGAAATCCCCAACATTAATGTACCTCTGGATATATGAAAGTGCAGGATTATCCTTCCAATACTCCCAGTGTTCTTATGTTACCTTTTAATACATAGTGATAAGGATTGGAAACTGACCAAATGAACACCACAGATTTGGTCCTACAACCAATCATAGTGGGTCCGATCAATTTGTCAGCACAACCAATTTCTCCGGCTTCCCTCCCCCAAAACAAAATGCTCCGTCAAAGTTCATATTGTTATCAGTGTAAATCCATTGTTACAGCTGGAGAACTAGATCCTCTGTTTAAAAATTGAATGACTGTAAGGAATAGGGTCTCTATAACCGGTCCCATTCATTGCCGTGTACCCCATATAGAAGGTGAGGGACCCTTTCCGCGTACCTGCAAACCAGATGTTCCCCAATTAAGCAGAAATCGCCAACATGGGGGGGGAATGTTTACTTAAAATCGGTGAGTTGTTTTTTCTTTTTAAACAAACATAGTTCATTATTAAAGCGCTACACTAAGGTGACAGCACCTCAGTTGATAGAAAACAACTTTTTGCTTCTTTTCTATCGTATTTTCAGAACACAGAGTTTATATCCCCGAGTCAATAACTGATTCATTCTAAGGTTATTTTCCCAGATAATTTTGTCACGCCGACCTAATTCCCGGCAACAATCCGGGTTACAAGGTGTCCACCAGTTGATACAGATCACGTGGACAGACCACGTTAGTGGATATGTGTGACACTCTCATGTCGACGTCCGTTCCCCAAACGATGCCCTCTCAGGCAGTGCTTTCTAGATGCTTGGAATTGTGGCAGAACGGCAGAAAAGGATGATTCGGAACTTTCTGGGCAGTTTTCACTGCTTGGTAACGCTAGGACGGGTAAGCGCAGGGATAAAACGCTGCAAGCAAGCCGAATCAGGTATTTTGCCAGTTTTTATACGACCCATCGCCAGTATTTAAGCAAAACTGCCATGTAGCTAAGTTATTTACCTGGTATCTGCATCCTTAAGGGGTTATGGTTTACCAATACCATTCCTTAGCCTTAAAGAGTTATTTTTAACTGTTATTGATTGATTGTGGTGTTTCCCGGGGGGGGGGGGGTTCCTCCTTCCCATGACCTCTGCAGTTTGTATCCTTTTTCTTTAAAGTAACAAATAATCCGCCATTGACTAGACAAGGATATGACACTGCCACGGGATTGTGGGAAAGAGGAGTAAGGTGTATCCACGCTGATACTTTTTTAGGGAAGAGTAGTAGGATTTTTAACTTATTAAACAGTTCAGGTCCCTATGGTCTGTACACATGGTTAACCGATCAGGGAGATGATTGCGGGCGGGTCCAGTAACAGTGAGGGCAGGGGAGTTTTTTTCAATTTTTGGTTTTTGCGGGAGAGAAAGTTGGCGGATGAATATTACACACGCGAGAGCCAATTCAGTGCACGACGTAGAGGGCTTTAAGAAGATATGGCCAAGGATGGTGACGGAGGCCAGGAAGACGACGGTTAGCTTTGGGGAAGGTAAGGACGTTTCCATGTTTTAAACAGTAAAGTACCACATTCGACAGAAACTGGGGCTATTATAAGAGGCATTTAAAAACTCGCCTGAGCTTTTAATTTGCCTCATCCAATCAGATGTTCCCTTATACTGGCCTCACCTTTTAATTTGCTCATCCAATAAGATGTTCCTTTTACTGGTCCTCACCTTTAATTTGCCTATCCAATAGATGTTTCCCTTTATACTGGTCTGAGCTGTTAATTTGCCTCATCCAATCAGATGTTCCTTTATATGGTCCTCACATTTAATTTGCCTCATCACAATCAGATGTTCCCCTTATACTGGTCCTCACCTTGTAATTCCTCATCCAATCAGGGGGTGCCCTGTTAACTGGTCCTCACCTTTTAATTTGCCCTCATCCAATCAGCTTTCCCTTTACTGGTCCTCACCTTTTAATTTGCCTCACCATCAGATGTTTCCCTTATACTGGTCCTGAGCTGTTTAATTGCCTCTCAATCAGATGTTCCCTTATACGGTCCTGAGATTTTAATTTGCCTCTCAATCAGGATGTTCCCTTTATAATGGTCCTCACTTTTAATTTGCCTGCATCCAATCAGGTTTCCCTTTATCATGGTCCTGAGCTGTTAATTTTGCCTCATCCAATCAGATGTTACTTATACTGGTCAGGAGCTTTAATTTGCTCATCCAATCAGGATTTCCCTTATACTAGGTCCTCCTGAGCTTTAATTTCCCTCATTCCAATCAGATGTTCCCTTTATACTGGGCCTGAGGCTTTTAATTTCCCTCATCCAATCAGATTGTTCCCTTTATACTGCAAGTCCTGAGTTTTCATTTGCCTAATCCAATCAGATGTCCCTTATACTGTCCTCACTTTTAATTTGCCTCATCAATAGATGTTTCCCTATATGGTCCTGAGCTTTTCATTTTGCCTCATCCAATCAAGATGTCCCTTTATACTGGTCCTCACCTTTTAATGGCCTCATCCCATCAGATGTCCATTTATTACTGGTCCTCACCTTTTAATTTGCCTTCATCCAATCAGATGGTTCCCTTTATACTGGTCCTCACCTTTAATTTGCCCTAATCCAATAGATGTGCCCTTTATACTGGTCCTCACCTGTTAATTGGCCTTCATCCAATTCAGATGTTCCCTTTATACTGTCCCTGAAGCTTTTAATTTCCATCATCCAATCAGAGGTTCCCTTTATACTGGTCCTGAGCTTTCATTTTGCCTCATCCAATCAGATGTTCCCTTTTCTTTTATACTGGTCCTCACTTTATTTGCATACATCCAATCAGATGTTCCCTGTATACCTGGTCCGAGCTTTCATTTGCCCTCCATCAATCAAGATGTCCCTTTATACTGGTCCTCACCTTTTAATTTGGCCTCATCCAATTCAGTGTTCCCTTTATACTGGTCCTTCACCTTTTAATTTGCCTATCCAATCAGATGTTCCCTGTATTACTGGTCATGAGCTTTTCATTTGCTCATCCAATCAGATGTTCCCTTATACTGGTCCTCACTTTTAATTTGCCTCATCCAATCAGATGTTCCCTTTATGACTGGTCCTGAGTTTCATTTGCCTCATCCAATCAGGATGTTCCCTTTTAATGGTCCTCACTTTTAATTTGCCTCCATTCCAATCCGAGTTCCCTCCCCCTATACTGGTCCTGAGCTTTTCATCATTTGCCTCATCACTAATAGAGGTTCCCTTTATACTGGTCCTAACCTTTTAATTTCCCTCATCAATCAGATGTTCCTTTATACTGGTCCTGAGCTTTTAATTTCCCTCATCCAATCAGTGTTCCCTTGATACTGGTCCTCACCTTAATTTGCCTCATCCAATCAGAGTTCACTCTATACTGGTTCCTAACCTTTTTAATTTGCCTCATCCAATCAGGTGTTCCCTTATTTATACGGTCCTCACCTTTTAATTTTGCCTCATCCAACAGGTGTTTCCCTTTATACTGGCCTACCTTGTCTTTTAATTGCCTCATCCAATAGGTGTTCCCGTTATACTGGTCCCACCTTTTAATTTCCCTTCATCCAATCAGAGTTACACTTTATACTGGTCCTTCACCTTTTAATTTGCTATCCAATCAGTGTTCCCTTTATACTGGCCTACCTTTTTTAATTCCCTCATCCAATCAGATGTCCCTTTATACTGGTCCTCAACTTTTATTTGCCTCATCACCAATCAGGTGTTCCCTTTATACGGGTCCTCAATTTTAATTTGCCTCATCAAATCCGGATGTTCCCTTTATATGGTCCCACCTTTTAATTCCTCAATCAATCAGATGTTCCTATACTGGTACTCACCCTTGTTAATTTGCCTCATCCCATCAGTGTTCCCTTTATACTGGTCCTCACCTTTTAATTTGCCTCATCCAATCAGAGGTTCCCTTTTATAATGGTCCTGCGCTTTAATTTGCCCTCATGCCAATCCAGATGTTCCCTTTATACTGGTCCATGACTTGTCATTGCTATCCAATCAGATGTTCCCTTTATACTGCGTCCTCACCTTTAATTTGCCTCATCCAATTCAGATGTTCCCTTATACTGGTCCTCACCCTTTTATTTGCCTCATGTCCAATCAGGTGTTCCCTTTTTATATGCTCCTCACCTTGTAATTTGGCCTTCATCCAATCAGATGTTCCCTTTTATACTGAGTCCTCACCTTTTAATTGCCTCATTCCAATCAGTGTTCCCTTTATACTGTCGATGGCTTTTTTTTCATTTGGCTTCTTCATCCAACAGGTGTTCCCTTTATACGGGTCCTCACCTTTTAATTTGCCTCATCCAATCAGATTGTTCACTGTATACTGGTCCTCACCATTTTAATTGCTATCATCCAATCAGAGTCCCTTTATACTGGTCCTATTACAGTCTGGAGGAGTATAAATAACAGTAGCGCTATTGTCTTAGCATTATTGCAGATTTCAGTGTGCTAGCTACACTGAGTGTTTGTGTTCTTTTGTGTCTTTTGTCAGATCCAAAGCGCTTGATACTATCTCGGTGTTTCACGTTCTGAGTCCTACAAGGTGAGTTCGGAAGATGGTATCACTGTGAGAACAAGCAAACTGTCTTCCATTGGACTTAGAGGATAGGTTCATTGGATAGTAAAAAGCTGGATGAGGGCACGGCACACTGCCAACTCAACGTAACACGGAATCGATGCGATTTCAGTCCATTTCCTTGCGTTTTGCGCCGTGCGTTTTTTCATTAAGTATTGAAAGACGCATGCGATTGCGATGTCTTTAAAATGCGGAACGCAAAATCGAGCAATGCACCTGAAACCAACGTTTTCTGTGTTGTGTTGCCGCGTTTTCAATGATATGAAAAAAACGCAAGCGGCAAACAAAGAGCAGCAGTGTGACCAAGCATGAGTTCCCAAAAATAAAATGCTGGCAGTCACTGGTATTGATACATAAAGTAGATCCAGGGACATTCTGATTGACACTTGGAGTCAGGAAGGAATTTTCCCCCTTCATACTGTTTATTTTGCCTTCCTCTGGATAAACAGTTAGACAGGAAATGTGGGTAAGCTGAGGTAGGTTGGATGGATGGCTTATGTCTATTTAACCTCAAATACTATACTGTACTGACTATACTGTACTGTACTATACTACTATACTTACTTAACTGTACTGTACTGTACTGTACTGTACTGTACTGTACTATGTACTGTTACTACTACTACGTACTATACTGTACTATACTTACTGTACGTACTATACTGTACTTACTGTTATGTACTATTACAGTACTGTCATTACTGAATACATACTGTACTACCTACTGTACTAAGTACTAGTACTATACTGTACTGTACTATACTGCACTACTATGTACTACTGTATATACTGTGACTATACTATACTATATCAGTAGAGTAACTATCGCCCCCTCGACCGGGGGGCCCGGGATGGTAGTAGGGCCCCCCCAGGATTTCAACCAGTAATAATCTAGGAGAGAAAACATCTTTACTTACAATGTAGCCCTGTGAGTCTCAATACTGCAATGCTAGCCTTCTAATGTACAGGTCGAGGCATCAACATTAAATTCACTTGTACAGATCTGCAGTACGCCGGTAATATACAGCAGCCCTAGTACCAACGCTCAAAAAAAGAGACCTTGAGGGACTTTCTATATTGTCTTACCATTTGTTAATAGATTATAAACTGTTTTGCTTTACTTTGTTGCATCAAATGAATAAAAGACAGTAAACTTGAGGCCACACTGTGATCAATGACGAGCATGTGTGTGTTTTAATCATTCATTTGTACTGCGATCCGCAAAAAAAAAAAAAAAATGGGTGAGTGATCTTACTTGCAGTTCATTGCGATTTTCTCTCGCTGACGGATCACAAGCACAATCCTTAGCGTGTGCTGGTAACACGTCAAGCCGTTCATGTTGGCGCCAGTCTAACTCCGCCCTTATCCTTAATTTCTTCAGGTAAAGCTCTGAGGAGCACTTGCATCCATAATTTTGCCTTTAGTCCTGGAAGGAATCGGAGAATCTGGATCCAGAAGTTGTATTTTGGAAGCAGCCAAACTCTCATAGTGAAGAACGCGGCTTCTCTTTTGGTGTAAGCAATGGAAAGACCAGCGACGGCCAAAGGAATTTGGAAACGGCGATGCTGAATCTGTTTTGTGTCGTGAATCACAAAACCGTCCGGATGCAAAACGTTGGAGTTCTTTGTAAACGGCGATAAACGGGGTATTTTCTACTAAAGACTTGAAGGTGAATTGAGCTTGGAAACAGGGAAACAGGGAAACACCAACACTCCACTGAACTATTGCAGCGGCGGTGAATGAGAAAAGCGGAGATCATCCTATGTTATTTTAAAGATGGCCAAAAAAAATTCTGGGATCCGTCGAGAAAAAGGGAGTTTATTTAGTACTTTAATTGTTTATCGATGTTAAAATTTTCCTACGGGTTTTTTAAACTTTTAGCTGCTACATTGGGATTTAGAATAAATGGATTCCAGGCGTTTATGAAGTGGTCTCTGTTTAAACCCTGCACACTTAAAGGGTGACTCCAGCCCCAAAACAACTACAAGGTATTAGAAAGATTGCCCCCCCAAAAGCCCTCTTCTTATAATCTTACCTTTATCTGATGGTCCCACACTGAGATAAAGCTAATTACAAACAGCCAATCCCTCACCAGAAGTCCCGCCTCCTCTGCTCTGTTGTAAGCTGGAGAAGGAGGAGAGAGGAGGAGGGACGTGGCGAGATATTGCTGGTGTGAGTAGCTATGTCTCGTGTAGGAGAAAGGTAAGCTTGTTATTTTGTGTCTGGAGTTTCCCTTTAAGAAATTGATTATAAACAGTGGTGAAGGTCGCATGCCTGTGTTTTGTATAGGTTCTAATGACATCATTTAAGTAAATTGGTTCTGTGACATCCTACAAAATGTGTGTGATTTCGGCAATGTTTTAATGTTTTTTTTCCCCCAGTATGACTATCCCTTTAAGCGGCCCACCTCAAAAACAACTTAATGGAAGTGTACAGTAAAAAAAATATTTTGCCCAATTAAATCTATAAATGAATCCATGTAAGTATCACTTACTCTGATGTGTTTGTGTTGTGCATGACTCTCTGACTATCTGGAGGGCAAGCATGCTCAGTAATCCCTATGGAGTCAGCATTGGGAGAGAGAATTTCCCACCATGCAGTTCACATACCAACTTCAACCATTCCAGTTACAAGCCAAACTATACATAACAAGAAGAGTTATGGGTAATAAGGCACTGATTGACAGCTGAAATGTAAGATAATCAAGCTGGAATCAAAGAATAGGGGCAGATCAACAAATAAATGAGTTCAGTTGAGAAGAATGATAGTTTCCGTAATGGGCATTTAAAAAACAATTTCCTAGTGTACATATCCTTTAAATTCGCACAACCCTCTTTTTCAAATGTTTCCCATTGCGGGTTTACAGCTCACGTCCTTCTATTGAATCATCACTGAGGCAGAGTCTGCAGGTTCTTTCTTTTAGGTATTTCTGAAGCTCTAGTCCTTCTGAGATTCCTGCTCCACCTGTTTGACGAATTGGTCCAGTCTCTGCAAGCTTTCCTCCTTGTACTCGTGCAGGTTCTGATGTCGGTGCCGTCCTGGATATCGGATTCGCCTTCCTCTCTTCGGCTTCCCTATGCTCTCTAACAGCTTCTAAAAATTGTAATGCTTTCATTAGTGATTAGTATTAGATTTAGTGTTATTATATACATGTAATTCACTCCAAAAACTACAGGATAGTTAGAAAGCAGAGAGAGTGTAGGAGTAAACCTGAGTTGCAGTGAAATAGTTTCTCCCCCTTCCCTCTGCCTTTTTGAAATGCTTTTTCCCTCTCAAGCTCTTTAACAAGCTCGCACATGCACAGAGGAGGCCAGGGGGAATAGCAGCCGGTCATTGGCTGTGATGTCATTGTTACTCCTAACTGCAGCTGCAACTAGAGAGATCCATGAAATAGAAAGAGGGGGGTATCAGGACATCAGGCAGCATTTAGTAGACTTAATCTCTCAGATTTCTTAACTATTGCAAGTTTGGGGGGTGATTTACTAAATACAATGAAGTGCCCTAAGCTAGGTACACACGTTTCAATTTCTCCTCTGACTGACCGTTTGGAGACTTTCGACCAGTCGGCCAGGAGGAAGGAGACTGTTGGTTTGCGGCCAAATAGCAGCGTGACAATTACCACAACCGATATTACGGACCATAGAGGACCGCACGATCGGTCATGGTTTTCCGAGACGTCCAATATGCTTTTGTCTGATATCGGATAAAGGAACGGTCGGTGATTGGTCAGAGCTGCCATACAATAATTGGCCCGACCAACCGAAACACTGAAATGTCGGTCGGGCCAAATTATTGTATTGTGGTGTTCCCAGCTTTTTAAAGTTAAAGAGTATCTGCAAGATAGATTGTTATCACTTTTAAATGGCAAGAAACACAAGATTTTCCACTTGGATATAATGTGAACATCTGTCAATATGGTGTGTAGGAAGCAAAAGCTACAAATAGGTGTGTACATTGTGATGGCTGTTTTGTTTGACTTACAAGCAGCCATCACCCATGATGATAAAGATCTAGCAGGCTGTTCTTCCACTGAATGCTGAATATCCTTAAAGGTGCCAATACACATGGAACTTCCATTGGAATCTGATTGTTGGAATTGCCCGATACGCCAATAGACCGCTCCGTATATACTTTAAATGGAACAATCATTGGTTCGTCCATAGACACAAAACTATCGTTATGGCTCCCATTACGTAGTACAGGAGTGGTAAACATCTGACGGAACAGAGGGTCGCCAAAGTGACAGCGGTAACTCGTTGGCTTTTGACTATCCGTTCACATACTGATATTCTAAAGCCTGTGGGATCCCCCGTGTATGGGCACCTTTAGAGAGCCAGGGAGGAATCCCACGTGTCCCTCCTTGACCACCCTGGATACCCTTGGTGTCACCATATCGATTTTTTCGCATTCGGTGCTTTTCAGCTCTGTTCCTGATTCGTCTCCTCTCTCTGTTTTCGCCGGTTGGTGCAGAACTGGACTCTCTCTGCCTCCTCTTCCTTTCTGTTTCCCGCCGCTTCTTCTGCTTCCTGTCCCTGTCTCCGGTAACCTCCCTGCGGGATTCCTCTCTATGCGCTGTTAACCCCTCCTGGTCCTGTCTTCTCTCCAGGTCAAGTTGGATTCTTTTCCAGATCTAAATTGAAAGGTGAAGTCGGAAATAATTTGTTGGGGGTTATTCTTTGTGCAAACGTAATAATTTTTTATTACTGTGAGTAGTTGATGCAGACTACTTACTTAAAATAGGAAATATTAATTAATGGTATGATGCTACACAATTGTAAATGTACACAAGTCCTAAGACTGTTCAGTCAGTCAATTAAAACCTGCTCATACCTTCTGTTCCTGCATCATCTGCTCTCTCTGCTGCATTTCTGGATCTTCTTCTCCATCGTCTGGTTCCTAAGTTCGTTTGCTTCCTCCGGAGATTGACTTTGTCAGCTTCCTTCCTGTCCCTGAGCTCCTGGGACCTTTGTGCTCCATTTCATTTATCTGAGGAGAGAGACCCATGTCACAAAGGTGGGTTAATTCACAATTCACCATAACAAAAAGGGAAGGAGAACTTGAGCTCCATTAGATGATATGTAGCTCATGTGCTGGAGCTCGTAACCAAGCATGACTATGCCCAGATAGCACCTCCCCCCTGTCAATCATTGGCTGTGATGTCCACCGTCTTGCCATGATTGACTTTGGGCAGACGGGTGGTGGCAGAACTTTGCTGGCTTCTTCTCAGTATGGTGACACCTTCATGCATTACATCGATTCCACTTAAATCGACCCGGATAGTAACGTTGGGTCTGATACTGGATAATGCCCAGTCACAGAGTATTAGGGCCAGGTTTTCATCGAGGAAAGTTTATTAAACGGACGGGCGTCTTTACACTAACATAAGGGAAGGTCAATAGTCTCACCTTTACTAAGGAGCCGTGTGAGGTCTGTTTTCCCTTATTGCAGCTTCCAACGCCAAGCGATCCTCTCTCATCGCCTTGTTAATGGAATCAGAGTCTCCTGCAGAGTTCGGGAGGAAGGTCTGTGAACGGGCCACATGGATCGAACTCGGAGAACCTCCCCACAACAAATGGAATTTAGTAGATAGAAAATATAAATTCACATAATCATATACAATAACCCCATTAAATACATTACTGCCCTTTAATTTTTATGACACCCCTTTATTTATCTGCATAATAGTATTTCCTAATAATAGTAGTTGCGCCATGCTGGTTAGATAGAACACATTCACGGAAAACAGCCAAATTATCGTAAAATTGTGTTGAACGCTCGGTTGTATTCTAGAGGACACCGGCTGCTCTATCGCCCCCCAAAGAACACATGAAAACCTTTCACATCAATGGTTCTGTATAAATAGTACAGGAACGAGATATTATATATACCTCCTCTGTAACGAGACGGGACTTCGTACAGAGGGCCGTGATCCACAGGTCTGTTGTGTCTGTGTGGCAGCTTCCTCTTAGATACCTACAGAATAAATAAAATATTACGAGCCGGGGCTATATTCAGTTAAAGGGCTAGCGCACTTTGGTTTCAAGTATGAATATCAATGAGCCCGATTCTCATTTGCAATAATACAACCAAAATAAAAAACCTGTGTACGGTTGCATTTGGTTGAACGAAAACCACAGGGGGACCGCTCTGTTGTGTTTTATCTGGTAGTTAGTGCAGCGATTTCACGTGTGATTTCGTGTGTTTGGCATGCGTTTTCATTAGGTATAGGAAAAACGCATGCGATTGCGATTAAAAAGCAGAATCGCAATTGCAACACAACCAAAAACGTGCGTTTTTTCGGGGGGTTGCCGCGTTTTCAATGATCTGAAAAAAAGCAAACGCACAAAAAACGCAGCAGTGTGGCCAAGCCCTTACTTGCCTAAAAAGCATTGTGTATTTACTGGGTGTGCACTTTCTAGTGGGGTGTTATTATCGAGTACAACTACTTGTTATTCCTTTTCATACACGAGATAATAGACATAGACCTACTGGATGGGGATGTTCAGTCTGTGGTCCTGTCTGGTTGAGTGACTCCAGATTGAGTGACATTCGTCTTGTCAGTGAATTATCAACTTAGTTCTGGAACTTTGATGCTCTTGGATTTTTTTTTCTCTTTGTTTCTTGTTATTTTTCTGAGCTCGCCCAATGATTTCCGGAGGGCGGGGTCCAGTTGTACGTCCAGCTCACAGCACCTCCGGCACAAAACCCTGATGGGACAACAGTACATTGCAAGGACTGACAGCTGGAAGCAACATGATGGTCTCCGGAGCGATGATCTGTTCCGGAAAGGGCTACAAAGGGGAGTCCAGAAATAGACTCTGCAAACTTTTTGCGAGCTTCCCGAGGGAGATGAAGGTTCAATGTGATCCGATCACTCAGGTGCTGCGGGGATCCGGACAGCAAGGCCCGGGGGGGATCTGCTTAGTCTTCCCAGTCCAGAACGTGACTAGGACCCACTGCTTCATAGGCTGGAAAGAAACAGACATGCTCAGTGTGTGCAGTGTAGCGATGGCGGTAAAGCCATTAAACTGGTGTACATTACATACAGTGAAAGGGCATTGGCTGGTTGAAAAATATTTTAAAACACAACCAGCAGTCTGCTTGGCCTTTGCCATGTTTTGTTTATTTAAACAATAGTTCCATACAAATGTCATTGGGCCTTTGCCATGTTAAACCAATTCGAGCTGGCCATGCCAGTTATTCAAGCATGGCAGCTTCCCCTGTGCATTGAAAGACGGACATTTTTACAATATTTCAAAAGCCAAATATAATTTTCTATTAGAAAAGTTATATGTATTACCCAATCCGTTGGCATCACGTCTCTCCGCTCCGTGGAGGACGGTTCCACAGGTCCTATTACTGCCCATGTTGGGTCCTGAGGAGCAGGACATGGTCACCAGGGGCCAGTGGCTTCCAGCGAGCATCTTCATAATGGACGATATCAATATCGGGGTCTCCTGCATGAGGAAACGTGGTTTGCCTTTTATGGAGCGACATTTCTCAAATTCTATTAGGAAAAACGATCCGCTGAGCCCTACATATGAATAAAGGAAAGGACATACATATATAGGGAATGCCAACATGGACTACAGTGTTTATGTAAAGGACACAATGCCAGCTGACTATGGATTGTGGGAACTTCTTAACTGTGCTAGGTACGGGAAATAGTTCAGGTATCACTAAAACGGACAGTAAAGTGAAAACAAATGACTTGCCTTTTATCCTTTCTGGGCTCCCAGTGCTCCCATCACAATATCTCCTCATGTCATGTTCAGCTCATTCCTAGTTAGAATACATTCCCTATCTCTTGCTCAGCCCCTTTTAGAATCTGTGACCGATCTAGAGTTGGGGAGCATGTGCAAATGGAGTCGTTAAGAACAGTGAGCATGAGCTACAAACATGCATTATCCTGTGATTGTGAGTTATGGTGAAGGGACACGCTTCCTTTTTTTTTCACATTGTGGGGCTAGGATGGATCTGGGATCTGCCAAATGGAGTGTGTGAATGAGTTCTGCCTGCCTGGCTTGCCCTGACGCCGGTTGGAATGAATCCTTATTGCTGGTGATTGGTTGATTGAAATATAATTAGCAGAGTTGATATGCCCTTAAAAATAAACCTCGCCATGTACACATCTAGAATTAAATCTGAGAAGGGTTCAGTAAAGTATATATTCTAACACAATATGGTGTAGGGACGGGAGCTGCTTAATTGTAGGCTACATATAAAATATAAGTTTCATTTGGCAGGAAAAATCAAGATGGCCAGCTCTCCTGCCTACCAAATGAAACCCATATGAACCCAAAATACACATTTTCCATTTAAACATTAAAAGCCGTTTGATTTTTAGCCTGGTAAGTGTTCTTGGTACAGCCTTTATATACCCAAATGGCGGTGACACATATAAAGAGAATATTTTAGTTTAATATATCCATGCCTGTAGTTCTATATACCTCTATTTCCACGAGTAATGTGCCCAAGGTAATAATACCCATCGGTGTCTCTCTGTGCCAGGACCCTGGCCCTCTTAATAGAATCAGACCTCAAGGGAGGGCTTAGATTATTTCTTACTGAAACATGTGACTGGCAGTTCTTTAGGGGCAAAACTGCAGCTGATTGGCTGAACTCTGTAGGAACATCAATGCAATCAGTTACATACACACTACACTATTGTTTCCATTAAAAGGGAAACCACTTTGTAGTATTGTTTTCTTTGTAAAATAAACGCTCTATATATTGAAAACATATGTGATTATATTAACTTAAAGGGCAAGCCCACCTCTCAAATGAAATTTGTGCATAGGTGAATCACTGCCAAAACGGCCAAAAATTAGAAAGTTGAGAGATGTAAGGACTAAACTAAAATGCTTCCCAATGTTCTCTTACTTCAGTTAGCAGCTGTCAATCATGGATGTGGCAGATGACATCATAGCCAATGATTGAATGCTTTTCTCTAGGCTGCCCACTTGAGCATGTGCAAGCTGTAAAGGAGCTGGAGAGGAGTGGCCAAAACCTTTTGTACTTACTGGCTATCCAAATGCATGTGAGGGGGTGAACGGAGAAAGGGACATGGAGGATCACAGCAGGATATCTGCTTCCAAAACTCTATCACTGGTGACCTGGGACACAGATTGAATTCTGTGCATTAAAACATAGGATGTCGATATGCCTGGATGTTACATTGTTTTTCTCTGTGATTATAAAATTAACCTCCATCGGAGAACGTGAGGATGAAGAGAAATGAGCCTGAACGGATCCTTCCACGGGCTGTGGTCGTTCTTCTAGCGAAAACCACATTGACGGTGCAGGTAGAATCCGTCTGGCAGTCTGGCTGTAGATTTCCATTAAACACCAGCCTGGTAGAGAATCCATCACCAAATACACAGCCTGGCATGTCTCATCTTACCAAAGCGCACTAAGGGCCTCGGTGAGGCGATCGTGGAGTTGCTCTCTAAGGTCTGAACCCAGGAGATGCTTGAGCCCTGTCCCTGACTTACACCTCACAGAGCGATCACACCCCTAAAAACCTAATGTTAATGAGAGAAAAACAAAACCTTAACTTATGGTCCATGAAATTCGTCCCCTGTGCTTTTGTTAATGGTTCATTTAGTCAATTCTAAAGGTGTACTAGAGCTAAATGGGGAGTGGGACTCTCTAAGATCAATAGCGTTCGGCTGTTATTCCAGGGATGATAACCTAAGGCTGTACACACATGCTATATGCTGTCCGATGAATGAGAGGGCATTGAATGGATGTTTGGCCGATAATTGTTCATGTGTAGCGGTACGATCCACTGGAGCAGCTCTCTGCTACTCCTGGTAATGGCCATCTTCATGGCCGTGGACTGTGACGTCATGGCCAATGGCTGACGGCCACGAGTCTCCACTGCCGCTGTGGCTGCTGGCGATGCCCTTTAAATACATAAGGCACAGGTGATACAAAGTATCTTCACTGAGCATGTCTGAGAATGAGGAAATTGGGCGCAGTAACTGGGGGGATTTGTACTTGAAGACTTTCTACGTCGTTTCAATCAGCAGTTGCCGACACATTAACCTGGTATTTAAATTTGTTTCCAGTGGACTACCCTAACCTGAACCGGGGCGTCTCTTAATGAGGCAATATGAGCCAAATGCTCAGGGCACCACCCCAGATAAAACATCCGAGAGGCGGCAGGCAGAGCTCACTCTTTTTTTATGGATAAATGTTTTTTGAGGGGAACTGTATAAATACAAGCTGTGATGTGAAGTACCCTGCCCTTTTTTCTTTCTTTTGCCTTTTACTTTAAATAAAAAACCTTTACAAGCTACAATTTCCATTCACCAGCAGAGTAGTAGGAACTCCAGAGCTGCTCGATTCTTTTTATTATTATATTTATTTTTTATTCTACTCCTTAATTAAACATTCCAGACCTCCCATGTTAATTCTAAGGTGAAGTTTTCTTTTGTAAACATTTTATGTGATAAAAAAATAATATGAAATATATTTACCTCGCGGAGAGAAATGGATCAGATTAAATGAGATGGATTGTGGCTATGGCCATGTTATACATGCTTTACAGAATATCTTCAGGAGTTGGATTCCTGGGTTTCCATCAAAAAGTCTCAATCACAAACGTGACATTTCCATCAAGGGGACCGGGAAAACCCAGGCAAAGAGCAAGCAGGGTGCAGGAGGAATCGGATGGAAGAGTGTCACTGCCTGATAAACAGATCACGGGCAACAGGTTGTGTAGTGGCAGCAAGTAACTATTACACACGTTGTTTGTGTATTGAAACGTTGCACAATCTAGGAAATACAAATCCTACACAATTAGAGAACGTGAGAGGGATAAACCAATGTAGGAATTTATAAACAACTACCATTCAATTAATATTAGGGATAGGTTCAAATTTACTGATAACAACCAAAGGGGGTCTAGTCGTTAAATTTACCAAGACCAAATTATTACAACGGAATTATACTGTTTAATCCCAGTGCCTCTTGTGCATATGGACTTGAACATATATAAATTGGCACATTGCAACAGGTTGTATTCTGTGTGTAGAATCTAGCACAAGACTTTGATATGATATACAAATAAAAGGTTGTGAATAAAGGATTGATGTATATCTGAAGACAAATTATAAATATTCTAGGTGTTCTCTGAGATTGCATTCCAGATTATCTTTATTTCAAAGAGATTGAGAATGGTCTGTGATTTACAGCAAAGTGATTAACAATTACATACATTGTGAACCAGAAATATTCAGAGAAATATCTCAGAGATAAGATGCCAAACAAAAATCAGGATATTACAAAGTGACCTGGCCCCTGGAGCTTGATAGCTAAAGACTAATATAACTGAGAATACATAGCCTAAACAAACTGATTATAACTGATGACATAGATAACACATGATTATAACCGATGGACATGGCTAAAACATGATTATATTGATGCCAAACTGATATATCAATGACTATTACACCGAGGACATACAACATGGTTTACTGAGACAGTAAGCTAACAACATGATTATAAAGATGGACATAACTATAAACACTGTTATAACTGATGAAATGGCTAAACACTATTATATCTGATGAATAAACAAATAATTATATCTGATGGACATAGTAAACACACGATATAATACGATGGGACATAACATAACACATGATTATAAACTGATGACATAGCTAAACTGATACTGATGCATAAGTTTAATCTCTGATTACTGATGACATCTAGGCCTAAACCACCTGATTTAACTGCAGGACAGCCTAAACACTGATATTATCATCAACCTGATGATTCAGAATACACTACTAATATGCATACAACGATGATAATTGATGTCATTAAACACTGATTATAATGATAACATAGCTAAACACTGATTATCAAAGTGAACAAGCTAAACACTGATCATAAACTGATGAATAGCCCAAAACTATAACTGAACTACATGATTATAAACTGATGACATGTCTTAAACACTATATAACTGAGACATGGCTAAACATGATTATAACTGATGACATGGCTAAAAACACTGTAGCTAAACACGTATGATTGAATCTAAAACCTGATTAATGATGAACATAGCTAAACACTGATTATAAACTGTTGGACATAGCTCAAACACTGAATAACTGATACATATGAATGATTAACTGACCATAGCTGCAAACGCTGATTATTAAAACGATGAATAGCTAAACACGTGATTTATAACAATGATGACATAGTAAACACTGATATAAACTGATGACATAACTAAAACACATGATTAAACTGATGACAGTGGCAAACACTGATTATAACTGATGACTAAGCTAAACGAGTGATTATAACTGATTTACATAGCTTAACGCTGATTATAATGATGACATAGCTTAACGCTGATTATAAAGATGCAGTAAACGCTGTGAATCTGATGACATAGCTAAACCACGATTATAACTTGATGAATAGCATAAACACGGCTGATTAAACTGATGACATAGCTAAACACTATATAAAAATGATGACATAACTTAAACGTGATTATAATGATGGACATTGCTTGCTAAAACCCCCTGATTATAACTGATGACTAGCTCGAAACCCGATGTATAAACTGATGACCTAGCTAACCACCGATATAACTGAGGACCACAGTAAACACTGATAATAAACTGATAACACAGCTAAACACGAAAACTGATGAACTAAACAGATGTGTACTGATGACATAGCTAAACACTGAGTTTAACTGATGGACCAAGCTATCAAACAGCGGATACTAATGATGTGTGACACAGCTAAACACTGATTATAAACTGCATGACATAGCTAAACACTGATTATAACTTGATGAAATAGCTAAACACATTAAAATAAAGCTGAGATTTAATTGGCATAACTAACCTGATTATAAGACAGATAAACACTGATTATAACTGATGACACAGCTAAACAAGATTATCACTGATGGACATAACTAAACACTGATTATAAAAACTGATGAGATAGCTAAACACTGCATATAACTGATGAACATAGCTAAAACATTGATTATAAACTGATGAACATAGCTAAACATTGATTAGATAACGATGGCATAGCTACAACACTGATATAACTGATGACACTAGCTAAACATATTATAACATGATGCATAGCTAAAATTGGATTATAACGTGATGCCATAGTAACACTGAACTGATGATACTAAATGATGAACGATGCAAGTAAACCACTGATTTATAACTGATGGCATTAGCTAAACACGATTATAAACTGATGAAATAGCCTAACACTGATATATTCCGATGGCATAGCTAAACACTGATATAACATGGGCATGCAAAACTGTTAAGATGCATAGCTAAACACTGATTATAACTGATGAGCAGCTAAACACTAGAGTATAACTGATGGCAAGCTAACACTGAGTCATAACTGATGCATAGCTAAACACTGATTATAACTGATGGATAGCTAAACACTGATTATAATCTAGACAAACTCAAGTTAAACTGATGATGCTATAACATGGGCATAGTTATAAACTGATGGCATAGCCTAAACACTGATTATAACTGATGGCATAGCTAAAACACTGATTATAACTGATGGCATGCAAACACTGATTTATAACTGATGACAAAGTAAAACAGGATTATAACTGATGAATAGCTAAACACTGATTATAACTGATGACATAGCTAAAACCACTGATATAACTGGACATGGTCACTAACTAGATAAAACCACTGATTATAAACTGATGACAAAGCTAAAATGATTATAATGCGCAGTCATAGACTAAACACGATATAAATGATGACATAGCTAAACATGATTATAAAGTGAGAGACATGTCTATGAGAATAGCAAACACTGATTATAACTGATGACAAGCTAACACTGATTTAAAAACTGATGACATAGAAAAACTGTTAACTGATAAAATAAATGAAAATCGGATGACTAGGATAAACATAGGTTATAACTGATGACATAGATAAAACATGATGATAACTGATGACATAGCTAAAACAATATTAAACGACTGGACATAGCTAAACACTGATTATAACTGATGACATAACGTTGTTATTATTATTCCATTCATTATTAGAGACGGGAGATTAAAAACATGTATAGTTACTTTATATTATTTTATAATCAGTTTGCAGGTAAAATTAATAAATAATAACAATGTAAGGTCAGTGGGTTCCATTCCGTGAGTGAAAATGACAATAATTCACCTTGATATTGGTGCCCCCTCCAGATGGTCTGATCCACACTGCAGAACAGGGACTGGTGTGTACTGGGAACATAGCAACTCGCGTACCATGTAGTCGGGGGGGGGTGGAATTTGGGAGGTTGTGTTTGAAAGGAACTTCCACAGAATAATCCACAATAAATTAATAAAGTAAAAAGCTACTTTATATTTAGCACCTATGTTAGAATTATTATGCCCCCCATATATAAAATAATAGTACGATCCTGGTAGTTCACGTAAACCAATCCCGCGAGTATGATATTTATGGACCAATCATCGGATCTTACACGTGTTAACCAATCAGTAAGCACGATGTTTCTACGTGCGCTGGGCGTGTTCCGTAGTGACCAATCAGAACGCTAGCTGACAGATCGCTGTTCACCGAGCTCCAACGGAGGAAGGTGGACTTTGTGTTGCGAGATGTCCTCGCTGGTTCGGATCGGGACCAGCCCTGAGGAACGGGGGCCGGGGGGTACGACAGGGGTGGGTCGTGCGTTAGGAAGCACGGGGTTCGAAAGTGAGTTACAACGGTTATGAGTGGGATCCCATAGAGGGACAGTGGCACAGGGATCCCATGGGGACACATACAGAACAGGGATCCCATGGAGGGACAGACACAGGGATCCCATGGAGGGACAGGCACAGGGAGCCCATGGAGAGACAGAACAGGGGATCCATGAGGGACAGACACAGGGATCCATGGAGGGACAGACACAGGGATCCCATGGGCCCCCAGGGCAGGCACAGGGAGCCCATGAGAGACAGACACAGGGATCCCATGGAGGGACAAACAGAGATCCCATGGAGGGGACAGGCACAGGAGCATGGAGAGACAGACACAGGGATCCCATGGAGGGACCCAAACAGAGGGATCCCATGGAGGGACCAGGGCAAAGGGATCCACATGGAGGGGCCGACGCAGGGATCCACATGGAGGGGGCCGACGCAGGAATCAGGGAATGGAGGGGCCGACGACAGGGAGCCCCA
>JAACNH010004346.1:433-23703 GCA_019447015.1 Hymenochirus boettgeri | reverse complement strand
GCATGGTGGGAAATTTCCAATCCTGCCTCATAGGGGTCACTGAGCATACTTTTCCTCACAGAGAGTCAGATAGTCTGGAAGAAGTTAAGAGTTACACTTATACATACCCTCCAACATTACTCCAACATTACCCCTTTAATAGTTACACTTATAGATACACATACCCTCCAACATTCCCCTTTAATAGTTACACTTATAGATACACATACCATCCAACATTACCCCTTTAATAGTTACACTTATAGTAACACATACCTAATAGTTACACTTATAGAAACACATACCCTCCAACATTCCCCCTTTAATAGTTATACTTATAGAAACACATACCCCCAACATTACCCCTTTAATAGTTAGACTTATAGAAACACATACAATCCAACATTGAAGTACCTTAGGTATGGTACACACAGGTTTACGATGTTTCAGATATCTGATTCAAAGCTCTGCCACAGTACTTTCCAATTTGTAGTCTTTTATTTTGTAATTATAGAGCCTGCACTAATATTTCACCTGGTTTCTTGTGTTTCAATGAAGGCCACTTGGTTGGCAATAATTTATGGACGTGTCCAATCTTCCAGATTAACTGGTTGTTTGTCTTTATGCTAATGTGCTAATGGGGGGGACAGTCATCCCATACAGTAGCCCCCAATTCCTTAACATTGCAGATGTTTGGAAACTACAACTCCTAGTAACTGAAGCATGCTGGGAGTTGTAGTTTACAAACATCTGGAGTGCCAAGGAATTGGGGATTACTGTCAATTTAAAGGGCAACTAGTGCCTCAAAATAATATAGAATCAGGAAGATAGTATCTGTTGTTAAAAATATTGCCTTCTGATTCTGAATTGTTTTGAGGCTTTAGTTGCCCTTTAAATGGACAGCAGAATTCCTATACAGTAATAGCCAAGTCCCATACAGTAATAGCCATATTGGCTATTACTGTATGGGATTACTGTATGGGAATTCTGCTGTTCATTAAAGTGCAACTAAAGCAAATAGGTACCTTGGTTTATACTCGGGTCGGCTTAAACTCGAGTATATACAGTAAATTACATGTACAGTAAGTAAATTACACGTACTGTAAGTAAATTACACATACAATAAGTAAATTACATGTATTGCAAGTAAATTGCAAATACAGCATGTAAACTACACGCAAAGTATGTAAATTATACGTAATGCATATAGATTGCATGTAAATGACACGTACAGTATGTACATTACACAGAGTGCTTAAGTTACTCGTATTGAACATACGTGACATTAACGTACAATACGTAAATGACACGTCCTTTAAAATGTATGATGTCACACCTTAAAGGAGAGGTACAGGTTAATAGCTTTTCAGTTGAAACATTGTATCTATTACTTGTCTTTCAAGTTTCTTTCTACTTAAAGGGAAACATCTGTCAATTGAGAAAAATATTTTGCCCCTATATCGTTAAAGTTTGCACCCAGTTAAATGTGTCTTGTTGAGTCGCCACAGTCTTCGTCTTTCCATGAAATCCAACCTAACGTTTCAGTTGCTGTTGAACTACAATTCCCAGCAGCCCTGCCAGTGTATTGAAATGTTCCTTTGTGCCTACGACAAATTAACTTTTAGGAGTTAAGTGAAAGCTGTAGGTATAACCAGGCCAGTGACTGGAACCTTTGTTTCCTGAATCTCCATCAACATATTTTCCTGGCATTCATCCCTGTTAGAAAGGAAACGGGCCAGTCGGCTGGTTGCCTAGGAGACAGTTCTCCCTCTGTGCGCAGTCAGTTTACCCCCCAATCAAAGCATTCCCGTGACCAATGATGTCTTTGATCAGTATAAAATGAAGTGAATCCCCCCTGCTATGAACGAGATTCCAATGGCTGATGTGCATCCATTTCAGCGTCTGCAGTAAAAAAACACATTCCTTTAAAAAACGGTTTCTGACGACTGTTGGGAGGATGAGGGAAATCTCTGGTCATGTACGGAATTAAGGTCACACAAAGACAAATTCTATCATCCTTATTATTTCATAGTAGGTACATTGGGCCTCATTTATAACGGCGCGGGGTGAGGACCTGAACCGCTAGGTTCACGCAACTTTAAGCACAGAGTTACTGAAACGCTGCTCTGGTAGGCTCCGCCCCCTCATCTCCTTGTGCGACGAGACCAATAGGAAGGCACGCGCACGAGGGAAGGTGAGTATAATTGTCCTTTAAGTCAATAAACGATCGATATATAAAATATAATATTAGGTCAATTAACGATCGATATCGATATATAAAATATAAAATTAAGTCAATAAACGATCGATATCGATATATAAAATATAATATTAGGTCAATTAACGATCGATATCGATATATAAAATATAATATTAAGTCAATAAACGATCGATATCGATATTTACAAAATAATAGCTAAGTCAATTAAAGATCGATATCGATATATAAAATATAATATTAGGTCAATTAACGATCGATATCGATATATAAAATATATTAAGTCAATTAACGATCGATATCGATATATAAAGTATAATATTAGGTCAATTAACGATCGATATCGATATATAAAATATAATATTAGGTCAATTAACGATCGATATCGATATATAAAATATAATATTAGGTCAATAAACGATCGATATCGATATATAAAATATAATATTAAGTCAATAAACGATCAATATCGATATATAAAATATAATATTAGGTCAATAAACGATCGATATATAAAATATAATATTAAGTCAATAAACGATCGATATCGATATATAAAATATAATATTAGGTCAATAAACGATCAATCTCGATATATAAAATATAATATTAGGTCAATTAATGATCGATATCGATATATAAAATATAATATTAAGTCAATTAACGATCAATATATAAAATATAATATTAGGTCAATAAACGATCAATCTCGATATATAAAATATAATATTAGGTCAATAAACGATCGATATCGATATATAAAATATAATATTAAGTCAATAAACGATCGATATCGATATATAAAATATAATATTAGGTCAATAAACGATTGATCTCGATATATATAAAATATAATTAGGTCAATTAACGATCGATATATAAAATATAATATTAGGTCAATAAACGATCGATATATAAAATATAATATTAAGTCAATAAACGATCAATATCGATATATAAAATATAATATTAGGTCAATAAACGATCGATATATAAAATATAATATTAAGTCAATAAACGATCGATATCGATATATAAAATATAATATTAAGTCAATAAACGATCAATATCGATATATAAAATATAATATTAGGTCAATAAACGATCGATATATAAAATATAATATTAAGTCAATAAACGATCGATATCGATATATAAAATATAATATTAGGTCAATAAACGATCAATCTCGATATATAAAATATAATATTAGGTCAATTAACGATTGATATCGATATATAAAATATAATATTAGGTCAATTAACGATCGATATCGATATATAAAATATAATATTAGGTCAATTAACGATCGATATCGATATATAAAATATAAAAATATTAAGTCAATAAATGTAGCAAGACAAGAAGAGTCCCATGTGTTTCTAATCGTATTTTTCTTTCTCTCCTTCAGACAGAATGTTCCCAGTAAGCTTCTTGACTTTAATGGGGTTGTTGGCCCTCAGCTTTCCGGCTGCTCTCGGCACAGACTTCAGGTCGGCCTTTTCAGTCGCTCGCACTAACAGCATGGAAGGGGGCCACGAAATGGTCATCGCATTTGACAAGGTTTACGTGAACATCGGTGAGGATTTTAACCCCAAAACTGGGATGTTTACGTGCAGGATCCCCGGGGCTTATTACTTCTCATTTACTGTGGGTAAATTCCCCAAGAAGAACCTTTCGGTGATGCTGATGAAAAACAAAAATGAGGTCCAGGTTATCGTTTACGATGAGCATCACCACAAAGAGAGGAAAGTGGCAAGTCAGAGTGCCATGCTACAGCTGGATTATGGGGACACGGTCTGGCTACGTCTTCACGGTGATCCAAAATATGCCCTTTATAGTAACATTGGTCCCTACACCACCTTTAACGGGTATCTGATCTACCCAGACATTTCCTCCAGCTACCAGAATACTAATGACCCCTACGTACCGCAGACCTATGAAGGAGTGAAGGTTTTCAGAGGGGAAGTGGCAGAGCCTAATGAGGTCTACAAAGAGAGTCCCATGTCTGCTGACCAACCACCTATAGAAAGAGATCCCAGGTCGGCCTTTTCTGTTGCTCGGACCGAAAGTCTCGTAGGAACCGAGGACAGGAAATCCCAGCACCAGCCTATTACGTTCGACTCTGAATTTGTCAACATTGGAAAAGATTTTAACTTGTCCTCAGGTGAATTTCGATGTCGGGTAGCAGGGGCCTACTACTTTGCTTTCACCATAGGGAAAATGCCCTTCAAGACCATGTCTGTCAAACTGATGAAGAACCACAATGAAGTTCAAGCCATGATTTACGACGACAGCAGCGACAAGAAGCGAGAAATGCAAAGCCAGAGTCTGATGCTTTCCCTTCGCCCTGGAGACACGGTTTGGCTATACAGCTACAGGGACAATGGGTATGGGGCCTACAGCAATCATGGCAAGTATATCACCTTCACAGGGTTCCTTGTCTATCCAGAGGAGCCTCCCAAACCACAGACGCCCATATCCCATCAGAAACTGCAGGTGCCGAGCAAAGACATTTGAGGTGAAGAGCAGAACTTTTATCTCTCGGAACGATAAACTGGTTAAATCCCCTGCCCTGGAAAACTCTCCATTGTGTCCAGTGAGCATGTCATTTGCTTTGCTTGTCATTAACTGTGCATGCTCTTGTCCAGCGGCAGGATATGGTTTGGAATGAAACTCAGAATGTCTTTAGAATAACTGTGTATTTCACAACTAGGGTTGGGGAGGTCAATGATCCCGTACGGATTGGGTAAAATACTGGTTGGTAGGTAGTGAAAAATAAAATAAATAAATCATTTTGTATTTAAAGGACAACTCCACCCTCATAATGACATCTTTTAGAAAGAATGGCCTCTTAAAAATATGTTGATATATCATAGTTTGTCCTATGAATTCATTACTGTATGCCTGCTATGCTTATGGATGCCTCATGGAAACTGAGCCATTTAGAAACCTGTACTGAGCCTGAGCATGCTCAGAAGAGACAGACAGGGGATTAACATTCAGTCATTGGCTGTGATGTCAAATCCATAACTGTCATTGGGGAAACAGGACTAGGGATGGCCGGTTCGCGGATCCGAACCCAGATCCGCCACGGATTTATCCCGTTTCGCGAATGGCGGATTTTTCCGGATTTTCCGCCTTCCGAACTTCCGAACCGCAGATTTCTCATATTTTCAAAAATGTGTGAAAATACATATTTTCGAAAAATTTTCAAAATTACGAGGATTTCTCGTATTTTCGAGGATTTTTTTCATTTTAATGGGTCCGCTCGCGGATTTTCGAATTTTCGAATTTTTCCGAAAATTCACGGATCCTCGAGCGGACCGGATTTTGCGAAGTTCGGACATCTCTAAACAGGACATTGTGCAGGATTTAGACTTATATTTCACATTTCACACAGTTTAGGGTTTTGGGCGGTGATTTACCTGTATATAAGTTTTCATTTTAGGGCTGGATTTGCCTTTTTAAATTATGACCTTTCCATTCAAGCAAAAGGATAGTACATTTTTACTTGACCTTAAAGCCCAGAAACTGAAGTGTGTAATGTATATCTAGCATTACAACCTCATGGAAATCTTTCACAACAGTAAACAAACCAGTCACTTCCTCACTCTCCCTCCCATTAGAAGATAATTATAAAGAGTATCTGATCCCTGGATAAAGATGGACATGCCCAGACTATAAAACACATGGGTTGGTTTACAAGGAAAAATTTAAACTTTAAAATGCTGTTAAGAAATCGAAAGAACAACCATAGTGTTGTTGCCCTACCCCCTTTTGGCCCAGGGCCTAACCAATGGGAAGACAGGCTCTGCAAGAAGCGCTTCTTCCTATTGGATAGTTCCCAGACTGAGGTGGGGGCGGAGCTTGGAAAATAAGTTGTCCTTTAAATCTGCATTTTTTTGGGCCATTGGTCTATGAGGGAGAATTAATATTACAAAGTCGCTCATCTTACCTTTCCGCGGGATCGAGAATAAGTAAGAAGTTCGACTTCATTAAAGCCTCATACAATCCCACGATACGCAAAATGGGGAATTGTACAATAAGTGTAAAACATTGTGTTAATTTAGCAATTAAATTCCTCAGGATCGTTCTAGTTACTCACCTCCCGGTGGTCCCTAAGGAAACATATTGTACATTTCCCTGCCACAAGAAAGCCGGCACCTGATGGTCTTCCGGACGGTGATGTCACAGCCAATGACTGATTCCGCATTTGGCCTCCCCAGCCCTGCACATTTCATGTGAAAAAACTGGGGATGAGAAGTGCGGTGGAGAAAGTGAGTATTCTGGGTTCAGGGACCACGGGCAGGTAACTAAAATGATCCAGAGGGTTGGGGAGGGGAGGTTTGGATTTTTATTCTGGGTGTGGAACAAGCCCTCTAAAAGAAAATGGCTTCTATACATATTGAGCAAACACATTCCATTAAAGGGATAGTTCACTCAACGTCGCATGTGCGTTACAGTTAAAGCTGGAAGCAGTCGGGACCTGACGGAGGAGCCAGCGGTGGATTGCGCTTATTCCTGACTCCGGTTAGATTCATTGAATAACTGGGAGGTAAGACATAGATACTTTACCTCCCGTCCTTCAATTAATGCAAAACTGAGTTTCCGAGTTAACTTTTCCTTTAAGAATGAAGAGTTGAGACCTGTACACGATTTCCTTCTGTATGGTCATTTATTTATAATATTATACAGAAATATTTTATAATGTTCTAGATGGTTCCGGTGTTCAGTGGGACCTGAGCAATAAACGTTTCCTTGTGGTTTTATAATGTTTCAGGTAGTGTCCTCCTGTTGCTTAGGGGCTACATTCTTACCAAGTATTTCTTTCATATATGGTCCTTACGTACAAAAAAAAGTCACCATGTCTCTCCATAGGAATAACTTATGTACACACTAGGGGGCGACTGTGCCTATTAACGCTTTCTAAGGCATCTAAGGCTGGGTACACGATCGTCCATGATTTACTAACATTCCCGATTGCCCGTACATCCAATCTGGACAAACAGGCGACCGTTATTGGTTGCAAGTGTGGGCACCTACACTACCCAGCCCAAGTCTAAGTGTGGGCACCTACACTACCCAGCCCAGGTCTAAGTGTGGGCACCTACACTACCCAGCCCAAGTCTAAGTGTGGGCACCTACTCGACCCAGCCCAAGTCTAAGTGTGGGCACCTACACTACCCAGCCCAAGTCTAAGTGTGGGCACCTACACTACCCAGCCCAAGTCTAAGTGTGGGCACCTACACTACCCAGCCCAAGTCTAAGACCTCATCTCAGCTAATGGGCACATAACCAGCAAGTGGGGCACCTACACTACCCAGCCCCAAGTCACTAAGATGTGGGCACTACACTACCCAGCCAAGTCTAAGTGTGGGCACCCTACACTACCCAGCCAGTCTAAGTGTGGGCCATACACTACAGCCCAAGTCTAAGTGTGGGCACTACCGACCCAGCCCAAGTCTAATGGGGGCAACGACCTTACATACCCAGCCCAAGTTAAGTGTGGGCACCTACACTACCCAGCCCAGTCTTAAGTGTAGGGCACCTACATCGACCCAGCCCAGTCAAGTGTGGGCCCCTACACTACCCAGCCCAAGTCTAAGTGTGGGCACCTACACTACCCAGCCCAGCAAGGTCTCAAGTAAGTGGGGCACCTACACTACCCAGCCCAAGTCAAGTGTGGCACCTACATACCCAGCCCAAGTCTAATGTGGGCCACATACACTACCCAGCCCAAGTCTAAGTGTGGGCACCTACACTACCCAGCCCAAGTCAGTGTGGGAACCTACACTACCCAGCCCAATTCTCTGATTTTAGCTTTTTTTGCACTGTCAGATCTTATTTTTATCCATACCCTACCTCATAATATATTATAAATATTTTATATACATTGTCCTGGGCCTTTGTGAATTTGCTGCAATCTTTGCCCCATTTTACATGTTCATGTTCAGTGTAACATCCAAAATGAGGGGCCTGTAAGAGAGGAAGGATTCTCCCTTTAATATTATTTGTACCAGTACCTGTATAGAATCTGGTCCCATTACCCAGAAGTCTCTCTTCCCCTCTAGTACTAGTTTGTGTAATTTCTCCCTCTTTTGTTGGCCATGAGCTCCCTCTACTGGAATCACTTTGCATTACTCCGATGTTCTGGTTTATGCCAATTTACCATTGTTTAAACGTAGTCATGGCTTAAAGCCACAAAGCCCCATTTTCATCTGAAAACAAGCTGGATTTTGAATCCGTTCCGTGGAAAGTCTCTCCAGGGATCTGGTTGGTTTGGAATAAAGAAACAAGTAATAGAAAAGCTTGTCAGGGAGAGATCTCCCAATAGCCAGGAAACCCCTACTAATCTTTATAACTATGCCCGGCTTGGGTCTGTAGTTCTGAAACTGTATCTATCAACACTACCATAAGATTTATTCCCCAACCAACACTACAGACTGATTAGATCAATGTAACTCATCACGCATCTCTAGGTTTATAGATCCATACAAAATGGGTAATAGATGATCTATATTCTACAGATCTCACCCCCCCCAGCCCTGGGATCAGATTGTGGAAATAAGGATGAAAATCCAGCTCGGTGGTAAGGTGTTTATTTTATTTACATAAATAATTTGTCAATAAGCTGCACAAAACCATCTGTCTAGCGATCCTATTGGCTGTTTATTTGGTTTCTCCTGGCTCTAGTTTTGGACTCTCTGGCTCGCTGCGGTGAGCTGGAAAAGCTTCCCAAGGACTGCTCAGGTCAAACTTACGGAACTCCTGGGCCAACTGAACAGGCTCTGCGACCACACGTTTCAGTTCATCATCATAGCGCACCTAGAAATAGACAAGCAGCACGAAGCAATAACCTCCAGTATAGAGAGAAACTGTCAAACAGAACCATCACTCAAAAAGCAAAACAAAAGATCCGTTTCAGTATAAAATCCGATACACACTGTCCAGAGCCTTCTCCCTATATAACGTCTATTTATCTCCCTATATAACGTCTATTTATCTCCCTATATAAATGTAGAGATGTTAGGTAGGTATCTATGTAGAGATGTTAGGTAGGTATCCATGTAGAGATGTTAGGTAGGTATCTATGTAGAGATGTTAGGTAGGTATCCATGTAGAGATGTTAGGTAGGTATCTATGTAGAGATGTTAGGTAGGTATCCATGTAGAGATGTTAGGTAGGTATCCATGTAGAGATGTTAGTGGGATGTTTGTAGCCTGGGGATTTCCTGTATTGCCATGACCTGGTAGTTTCCCAGTCGCAGTAGATAAGAGGAAGGAAACTTGCAGACTGGTTAGTACATTGCTCTATCACTTTAGCTGGTTGGAAATGGGGAACCATTTAACCGCAGTGATTCCCCAACCGTCATCTTGTGATAAATGTCATTTCCCTGCGGGTGAATCACTGAGGTTTTAAGTGAGATCTTAGTGTCTGGCAGACCCAGTGCTCTGTATTTGGAAAAACTAATCCACCATAACTGGTCCACGGCCCATCATTGGTAGAACTGGAACTTACTGCTGGTAAGTGATTTTAATAACTTTCTAGCAGACATTGAGTTTGGGATGTATCCTCATTAAATACAGGAAAACCATTGGAGTAGACAGGTATAGGGGTCCGACATCCCCTCGTCCTAGATATAAATAAACGATAAACTAATATGCTTGTGAAGGTTCTCATCCATCCACGTCACGGTATATCTGTAATATTCATCCATCCAGGTCACGGTATATCTGTAATATTCATCCATCCAGAGTCCACGGGTATATCTGTAATATTCATCCATCCAGGTCACGGTATATCTGTAATATTCATCCATCCAGGTCACGGTATATCTGTAATATTCATCCATCCAGGTCACGGTATATCTGTAATATTCATCCATCCAGGTCACGGTATATCGGTAATATTCATCCATCCAGGTCAGGTCAGGTATATCTGTAATATTCATCCATCCAGGTCACGGTATATCTGTAATATTCAATCATCCAGGTCAGGTATATCTGTAATATTCATCCACAGGTCATGGTATATATCTGTAATATTCATCCATCAGGTCACGGTATATCTGTAATATTCATCCATCCAGGTCATGGTATATCTGTAATATTCATCCATCCAGGTCAGGTATCTTGTAATATTATCCATCCAGGTCACGGTATAATCTGGATAATTCATCCATCAGGTCACGGTATATCTGTAACATTCATTCATCCAGATCATGGTATATCTGTAATATTCAGTTAGATCAACTGGAACTAAAATGTAGTTTTTGAAGACGCTTTCTGAATTCAGAAACATCACAGGTGAAACATTTTGAAGAAAACATTTAACACAACAGCAATAAGGAAGGACGCGATATGTAACAAAGTACCGACTGGAACAAGCCATGACAGTGGTTTATAAAATATGGTTATATTGTCACTCACCTGTTACCTGCAGTTTACATATGCTCAGTTGTTAACAAGCAAACAGTAGCAGTGATTGTGCAGGAATACGAATAGTCCCTGTTTATCTACTGGCTCCCTTACTGATGAAGACTTGTATAAACATGTGTAGCTTACATTTATCATAACACGGTCCCTTTACAGTAAGTACCACCGTGACCCACTCACCTCCCGTTCATACCAATTGGCAGCCTTGTGGACAGAGACACTTGAATCAACTGGAGTTAGTTCATCTGTGTAGGTCTTCACACGGATACGAGAGTTGAATTGCAAAGATAGGAGATTATAAACAATCTGAGTAAAAGAAAAAGATACATGAAGGTCTAAACATTCCATCATTTGAATGGGTTGGAGACAAACGTAGCAGCGTCTTATTTAAAGGGCAACTCCACCCTCATAAGAACATCTTTTAGAAAGAATGGTATACAGTCTTTTATCTACCTATATAAAATCCTTTTATCTCCCTATAATCTATTTATCCCTCCCCTGTATAAATTCCTATTTCTGCCCTATATATAAATTCTATTTCGTATCCTCCCTATATAAAGGTCTCTTTAGCTCCCTATATACATCTATTTATATCTCCCTATATAAGTCTCATTTATCTTCCATCTACAGTCTTTTAGCTCCCGCGCTATACATCTTATGTACTCCCTATATCAAGTCTATATAAATTCTATTTATCTCCCTATATAAGTGATATTTATCTCCCTATTCCATATAAAGTCTATTTATCTCCCCTATAAGTCTATTTAAGTCTCCCTATATAAAGTCTATATTATCTCCCTGATATAAATCATTTATCTCGCCTGATATAAAGTCTATTTTCTCATATAATCTATACTCCCTAATAAAGTCTTTATATCTACCTCTAAGTCCTATTATTCACCTAGTCGATTAAATCTATTTATCTCCCTGAATAACAGTCTATTTTTCCCTATATAAAGTCTATGTATCTCCTAATAATTATTTTCCTCCCTATAAGTCTTAATCTATAAAAGTCTATTTAGCCCTACTGTATAAGTCTATTTATTATCCCCCCCTTATAAAGTCTATTTATTCTGCCCTATATAAGTCGTTACCCTATTCTAACCTTTATCTCCCTGTATAAAGTCTAGTTTATCTCGCCTATATAAGTCATATTATCTCCCTAATATAAAGTCTATTTATCTCCATATATACATTCCTATTTATCTCCTATATAAAGTCTATTTATCCTATCTCCCTGTATAAAGTCTATTTATCGTCCCTGTATACGTCTATTGTAATCTCCCTTTATAAAGTCTATTTTCTCCCTTAAAATTCCTATTTACAATCTATATATCAGTCATATTTATCTCCCTATATAAAGTCTATTATCTCCATATATAAAGTCTATATATAAGTCTATCTTATATCAAATGCTCTATATAAAGTCTATGTATAAGTCTATATATTATAAATCTCCCTGTATAAGATCTATATATCCATGTATCCCCCTATACTAATCCATTCTGATTTATCTCCCTATATAACGTCCTATTTATCCTCCCTGTCGTACTCCGGATATAAGTCTATTTAGTTCCCGCTAATAGAAGTCTATTTATCTCCCATATTACTAAAGTCTATTTATCTTATGGGTCTTTATGTCCCTGTTATAAAGTCTATTTATCTCCCTATATAGAAAGTCTATTATCTCCCTATATAAGGGGTCGTATTAGTATCCATAGATAAGGTCCTATTATAAGTCTATTTTATGCGGTGCCCTATATAAAAGCTTTATGTAAGTCTCCCTTATCCTATAAAGTCTATTTACTCCTGAAAGCTATCCAGGTATAAAGTATATCTCGTTGATAAGTGCTTTTATCACCCTATATAAAGTCATTTATCTCCCGTGTATAAAGTCATAGTTCAGCTCCCTGTAAGGAGCATATTTCTAGTCTAGGTTTATATCTCTATATAAGTTCTATTTATCCGGCTATAAAAGTTCTATGTATCTCCCTATATAGAACGTCATTTATTCCTATATAAAGTCTATATTATCTCCCCTAATAATCTATTTATCTCTCTATAAGATGCCGGTAAAATTCTATTATTCCCAAACGTACTCATTGGTAGTCTGCCGGCGTAATAAGTTATCATTTATCATTACCCCTATATAAAGTCTATTTAAGTCCCCCTATAGAAGTCTATTTATCTCCCCTAAATAAGTCGATGATACTATGGTACGCTTGATAGTCCATGGTCCCTATAAATGGTCTATTTATCCTTCTAATAAAGTCTTTATCTCCCTATATAAGTCTATGACCCCGTATATAAGTCTATTATCTCCCTTATAAGTCTGAGTTGTAATCTCTATCAGCGATCTTCTCCATATAAGTCTTTATTTATCGTCCGTATGGTATAAAGTCTATTTATCTCCCCCTTAGTCCTGATACCTATAGAGTCTATTTATCTAACTATGAAAGTCTATTTATCCCCTATATAGTCTATTTATTCGGCCTATATAAAGTTAGTTATCCCTATATAAGCTCTAGTTTAGGTGCTCCCTATATAACGTCATATTTCTCCCTAAGTCTATCTCTTATAAGTCTATTTATCTCCCTATATACAGTCTATTTATCTCCCATATAAAGTCTATTTACTCCCTATACAGTCATTAAATCGTCCCTATTTATCTCCCTATATAAGTGTATTTATCTCCGTATAAAGTCTATTTATCTCCCTGTATAAGTCTAGTTATCTCCTATATAAAGTCATAGTCTATATCTCATTACTCACCTTTATAAAGTCTATTTATCTCCTGTATAAAGTCATTTATCTCCTAGATAAAGTCTATTTATCTCCCTATATAAGTCTATTTAATCTCCCTATAAAGATGTCTATTTATCTCCCTATATAAAGTCTATTATCTCCCTATATAAATTTCTATTTATGTCTCCCTATATAAAGTATGGCCCCAGCACCTGGTGAGTGGTTGGGCTTAGGCACCCATGAGTGGGTTGTGTGGCATGTCACCGTGGGGGTGGGCCCACGGTACCCACAGTGGGCAGGGCCACAGGGGCTGTAAGGGAATGGGCCAAGGGGGGCTGCAAAGGGGAGGAGACAGCAGGCAGATTGACTGACAGTTTCGAGAGCAGGAAGTGCAGGGGACCTGGTGATGCTGCTGTCATATCACACACAAAATGTAAATATCTTCAAAACTATGTAAAATAAACATATAAAAATAATTGCAAAAGTTCTCAGGGGAGCAATTCCTATCAATTTACCTAAAGTCATTTTTGGACCACAGTTCCCCTTTAATAACAACACATGGCGTTTTTAAAGAGCTCTCCTCCAAAAAATGCAATCTCACCTCCACGTATCCGGATAGAGGGAAGTCCTTTCGAAAGGGATGGCCTTCAAATCCATAGTCTGTAAGGATTCGCCTCAGATCAGTGTGGTGGCGAAAAATACGCCGTACATATCCCACACCTAAGGAAAACAACAACAACATTGATGAACAAAGAAAATCAGGTTCTACCATTTGTCATCCTCTTCTCCCTCTGGTCACTTGTACCATAAAGCTCAAGGTCCTCACCCCTGGGTTGGTCTACTCAATCCAAACGAAGCGATAGAACTTTGCTTTGTGTAGCTGCATCAGCACACTTCCTGTTTAGTCCCCGTGACCTGACCAATAGGTAGACACGATGTGCAAGAAGAACATCTTCCTATTGGTGGCCTGGCCCAGGGCTGAATGGGGGGTGGATCTTTGCAGCCACACAAAGCAAAGTTAGATCAATGTGTTTGGATTAAGTCGACCCTAGCGCTTTAGGTCCTCACCCTGGGTACGTTCACGTGGGATGGGTGGAATTTTGTCCCTATCGTACTTTTTAATAAAGGAGAACTCTTGATTAGGTGGATTACCCACCTGCTATATTTGTAACATTAAATAACATCTACATACTTTAAAGGGAAGTATGATTATTTAAATGAAATATCAATATTAAACATCCTAGTATTCTGTATTCCATAATCCGGGATTATTTATATCAGGTGCAAACATTTGGCCCTTACTGCTACCAGAGCCGGATTAAGAACACATGGGGGCCCTAGACACAAGCCAGATTCGGGGCCCCCCTTTCCATTACACATACATATTTATAAACATTGCAAGTAAAAACTTCAAGTCCCAAATTCCCCAGCAGTCCTCCATGACCACATATTCCTAACCTCTCCTCCCACTACTAAGCCCATCAGACCCTCACTTTAACCCCCACCACAGCCACCATAGTCACATGCCCCTCCCCCTATACTGTGCTATACAGAGAGAGGCCAATCAAAACCCCCCACCAGCACCACAACCACCTACCCCTATACAATCCCCACATAGTACGGTACCAGCATAGATACCACCACAGTCTCACAGCACTGCTGCCCTTCACACCATCAAGATGCTGTTGTCCGCGGCTGTTCCGGTATAGTTTTTTTGGGGGGGGAACCACAGCAAACTGGTGTGGGGTAGAAGGGCCCACTAAGGCCGGGCCCACCGGGGAGGGGATTTCCCTGGTAGGCCAGTTCGACCCTGATCAGGATTTAGTGAACTAGCTGGAATGCGCTGGGACCCTGGATGGGCCCCTTGGCCCCTAGGCACTAGCCTTGTGGATAATCCGGCTCTGACTACACCAATCAGATAATACCTTATACTAGTTGTTCTACGGTTAGAAATCATTAAGGGACTGTAAACTCCCATAACTCTGTGCCATCCGTTTCTATTATTCACAGGGAGGTGAGAACGCTTATTCCCCCCTCCCTGTGAAATATATTACGCTCGGGGGACCTGGAACTGACCTTACACGCCGCTCTCCACTCGCAGCCGCTCAGTCCCGACGCGCGCCCTATCTTAGGCGCATGCGGCCAATACATAAGATAGGGCGCGCGATCGGAGAGAACAGCTGTTAGTGTAGGAGCGGCTGACAGTGGAGCGCGTTAAGGTAAGTTCCAGGTCCCCCGAGCTATATTATTAATTTAGTAACGTTTAATGATATACAAAATATCATCGGTATTTTTGTATATCAGTTGGTAAAAAGTCGCCCGTTCACCCCGGATCAGGCGAACTGTCGTGTCGGTAAATCACAGCCAATCATATGGTCTCCTATGGACCACACGATTGACCGGCGAACGGCTATTCGGCCCAGCTGACCGCTTACTTGTGGCGAATGGTCAGTCGATGAAAAATTCCCGTATATTCCCCACTTAGGGTTCAGCAAACAGGAAGTCAGAACTTTATTATTATACACAGAGAGAGGTCACTGGATGGGCAGATTATGGTCATTGAATTTGAAAACTTTTCTTGAAAGCATATTTCTATTTACTGAACAATATTAATATTGATTTTGGTTCTATTTCTGTTTCCCCTGGTCTTCTACAGCTCTGTCATCCCCCCCATTCTCATGTATGTGGCTGGGGCCAGATAAAAATCTACTTGTTTAGTAGGTGTTAAAGGGGAAGTTGCTTGTGAAGGTTCTCATCCATCCAGGTCACTGTATATCTAATATTCATCCATCCAGTCACGGTCTATCTGTAATATTCATCATCCAGGTCATGGTATATCTGTAATATTCATTCATCCGTCACGTATATCTGTAATATTCCATCATCCAGGCGGTATTCGACTATCTCACAGGTCACGGTATATCTGTAATATTCATCCATCCAGGTCCACGGTATATCTGTAATATTCATCCATCCGTCACGGTTATCTGGATATTCATCCATCCAGGTTACGGTATATCTGTAATATTCATCCGTCAGTCCGGTATATTGTAATATTCATCCATCCAGGTCACGGTATTCTGTAATTCTCATCCATGGTCACTGTATATCTGTAATTTCATCCTACGGTACGGTGTAGCTGTAATATTCATCCATCCAGGTCACGGTATATCTGTAATATTCATCCATCCAGGTCACGGTGTAGCTGTAATATTCATCCATCCAGGTCACGGTATATCTGTAATATTCATCCATCCACGTCACGGTATATCTGTAATATTCATCCATCCACGTCACGGTATATCTGTATATTCATCCATCCAGTCCGTTATATCTGTAATATTCATCCATCCAGGTCACGGTATATCTGTAATATTCATCCATCCAGGTCACGGTAATCGTAATATCATCCATCCAGTCACGGTATATCTGTATATTCATCCATCCAGGTCACGGTATATCTGTAATATTCACCATCCAGGTCCGGTATATCTGTAATATTCTCCATCCAGGTCAGGTTATCTGTAATATTCATATCCAGGTCACGGTATATCTGTAATATTCATCATCCAGGTCAGGTATATCTGTAATATTCATTCATCCAGGTCATGGTATATCTGTAATATTCATCCATCCAGGTCATGGTATATCTGTAATATTCATCCATCCAGGTCACGGTATATCTGTAAATTCATCATCCAGGTCAGGTCTATCGTATATTCATATCCAGGTCAGGTATATCTGTAATATTCATGCATCCAGGTCATGGTATATCTGTATATTCATCATCCAGGTCATGGTATATCTATATCACTATCAGGTCAGGTATATCTGTAATATCATCTATCCAGTCAGGTTACTGTAATTCATCATAGGTCAGTTATCTGTAACTCATTCATCAGATCATGGTTATCTGTAATATTCAGTTAGATCAACTGGAACTAAATTTATTTGAAGACGCTTCTGAATTCAGAAACATCACAGGTGAAACATTTTGAAGAAAACATTAACACAACAGCAATAAGGAAGGACGTGATATGTACACCGACTGGAACAAGCCATGACAGTGGTTATAAAATTGGGTTATATTGTCACTCACCTGTTACCTGCATTTACATTGCTCAGTTGTTAACAAGCAAACAGTAGCAGTGATTGTGCAGGAATACGAATAGTCCCTGTTTATCTACTGGCTCCTTATTGATGAGACTTGTATAAACATGTGTGCTTACATTTATCATAACACGGTCCCTTTACAGTAAGTACCACCGTGACCCACTCACCTCCGTTCATACCATTGGCAGCCTTGTGGACAGAGCACTTGAATCAACTGGAGTTAGTTCATCTGTGTAGGTCTTCACACGGATACGAGAGTTGAATTGCAAAGAAGGAGATTATAAACAATCTGAGTAAAGAAAAAAGATCATGAAGGTCTAACATTCCATCATTTGAATGGTTGGAGACAAACGTAGCAGCGTCTTATTTAAAGGGCAACTCCACCCTCATAAGAACATCTTTTAGAAAGAATGGTCTCTTTATAATATGTTGATATATCAGTTTGTCCTATGATTCATTACTGTATGTCTGCTATGCTTCTGGATGCTTCATGGAAACTGAGCATTTAAAGAACCTGTACTGAGCCTGGGCATGCTCAGAAGAGGCGACAGGGGATACAATTCAGTCATGGCTGTGATGTCAACTGTCAAATCCATAACTGACAGTTACTAACTGGAAGAACCAGAAGCAGAAACAGGGGAAACAGACATTGTGCAGGATTTCACGGTATACTTATATATTTCCTCAATTTCAAACTATTACCGTTTAGGGTTTTGTGGGGGGTGATTTACCTGTATGTAAGTTTTCATTTTGGGGCTGGACTTGCCCTTTAAACCTGTTTCCCCCCTTTTCTGACTCTCCTTTCCCTTCTTTTCAGCTCTTAGTTTTTTAGTAAGAGGTGTCAGTCAAACTACTTTGCATCTCCTCCCCCTGGCCCCACTATGTGTAAAAACGTTCCTTTTATGAAAACAAAGCTGTTAGCTGAGCGGAGTCCCAGTCTATCGATGCAGTGAAATTTTTTTTTCAAAGTACCTCCTCCCCCTTCCAACACACCTCCAAAAGGAAGAAAATTTATAAATGAATTAAAGCAGGAATAACATCCGGCAGAGCAGCTTCCCTTCCCATAGCAAGGCAGTATACTTTCACTACAACACACTACTTTGAGGCACAGTTCATCACCACTGCACATGCTCCCCCACTCTAGATGAGTCTCAGATTCTGGGAGGGGCTGAGCACAGAAGGACCAACGTGACACTCACTTCAAAGCGATTGGTTCTTGTCGGTACGTCAACCGCAGTCAGATCAGCCATTGATTTAAACTGGGCATTGGTATGATCACGAAGGAACGTGAGAACAGGCACAACCCCATCTGGATGAATCATGACTTCTAGTTCTCCATGGCACGTAACCTGGGAAAAGTATCGATAATTATACACTAAACGTTATCATGAGGTTTTGTCTATCAGGGACTAATAAATACAGTTTAGATATTCAAATGTACATCTATAAACACACAAGATTGTAGAACACACAGGGAAATATCCAGTAAATATGTGATGGGCCAAAGAGAAATTTTAAGCTGCATTTTCTAATACTGGCGCCATGTCAGTTAAAAATGGCATTTTGACACTATTAGCCTTAGAGGTGCATAAAACTCTTATTGAATGAGCCCTGATGAGGGCATTCTTAAAGCAACACTCTACTTATAAAGACATATCTCTGTCTCCTGCCCCAGTCAGAGTCACTCTACTCTTATTCTCTGAAATTGGCAAGCGTATATTAATGAAGGGAAGGAGCTGGGTATTGGAAGTGATACATGATCACAGAATGGGATGTAAGGCTTGAAGTCCTGCTGGCGGTGAGTGAAGAATGAAATAAGATGAGATGCAGAGTCGCACTCCAATGCAAATGTGAATTTATTATCAACCACACATCAAATCACAACGTTTCAAGGGTCTAGGCCCTCTTCATCAGGTGATGAAAGTGCAACATACAACAGGGGGATAAATAACCAAGTGTACCCCCTCCTGGGTGTGTCAAAGTGCAAATTAGCATATCACAGTGTAAAGTATAAAGTGCAGATGTGTCTTATATAAAAAATACATAAGCAGAGAATCACACAAGTCTTAAAAGGTTTCAAATAAGTGACCAACAACAGGGTCTTATTCCTTATTTGGTTTTATTTGTGTTAAAGGACAATTATACTCACCTTACCCTCGCTCCTCTTCCTCCATGGCAGCATAGTACCCAAGGGGATGACCTAAAATCTCTAAGTCCTCACCCTGGGTACTTTCCCTAACTCCTGCACTACTTACTGCAAATCTGCTTCGGCGATCGCTCCACTTCCTGCTTCATTGACAGATCGCGATTGCAGCCAATAGGAAGATATGCTCTGTAAGGAGGCGTGTTTTCCAATTGGCTGCCCCGCAACTGTCACTGACAGCAAAAGAGAGGTGGAACAGTGCGGATCGCGGAAGCAGATTTGCAGTAAGTAGTGCAGGAGTTAGGGAAAGTACCCAGGGTGAGGACTTAGCGATTTTAGCTCCTCACCCTGGGTACTATGCTGCAGTGGATTGGGGAAAAGGTGGGTATCATTGTCCTTTAATAAAGGAATTTTAAGTCCTGTGCGGTTTTGGCTATAAAGATGGCAGAATACAGATGCACAAGTGCAAACAGTTCATTTTATGTTGTTATATATTCACTCACAATCAACATTAAATGTACAAAGAATATAGATGCACTTTAAAGTTCTCATTAGCTCTAGTAACACTTGAATGTAACTTATTTTTACCTTTATGTGTCCTTTAATTTAAATAAACTTAACAAAAACACATTTTTTGTTTTACTCACCTGGACTTGCTGCACATATTTGGGTAAAATCTCTGCCACATATTCCCCAAAAGCCGAGAGCTGATTCAGTAATGTAGTGTCCCTCGGCCTAACGGTGGCTAAGGAAGCCAAAGAAATTAATTAGATGTATAAATCTATCAAGAAAATGTGTTTTATAAATATCGACTACAGGAGATCTTACAGAAGGGATTCCTTCCCCACACAGAGTATGTAACAGATTCCTAATTTGCCAACTTTTATACCCTACCCATAATGTCTGTAAAACAGTTACATAGTATTGGAGGTTGTATAAAGACATACGTCCATCTAGTCCAACCTTTATACCCTACCCATAATGTCTGTATAACAGTTACATAGTAACATAGTATTGGAGGTTGTATAAGACTACGTCCATCTAGTCCAACCTTTATACCCTACCCATAATGTCTGTATAACAGTTACATAATAACATAGTATTGGAGGTTGTATAAAGACATACGTCCATCTAGTCCGACCTTTATACCCTACCCATAATGTCTGTATAACAGTTACATAGTAACATAGTATTGGAGATTGTATAAAGACACACGTCCATCCAGTCCAACCTTTATACCCTAGCCATTATGTCTGTTCAACAGTTTCATAGTACAGGAGGTTGTATAAAGACATATGTCCATCTAGTACAAATGTTATACCCTGCTCATAAACCCTACCTAACAATTGATCCAGAGGAAGGCATAAAAAGAAAAAAAAAACAGATGAAAAAGAGAAAAAAATTCATGACTCCAAATGGCAATCAGATAGGATTCCTGGATCAAGCGTTATGTATTAAATACAGATGTATTACATAGGCACTTCACAGCTGCTGATGAAATGTAACGATGAAATGTTATAATGTAATGGCGTAATGATGATGAAATGGCGTAATGATGATGAAATGTAATGATGATGAAATGGCGTAATGATGATGAAATGTAATGTAATGATGATGAAATGTAATGGCGTAATGATGAAAAGTAATGATGAGGCTGACGAATCAGGAGGTAGCTATAATTCTCGAAGGAGCGTAGCTAACCATTCACCTAAGGACAAACAAGATGACAGCAACTTTGAATCTACAAATGTAGGCTCTGGAGGGGCATAGGAAAAAATAATATGGCAAAAGTATTTTTAAAGCTGCAGCTTCCAATTGAACATAACTTGATTTTACAGTGCACTTATCCTTTAAAGAGAAACTGTGGTCCAAAAATGACTTTAGGTAAATTGATAGGAATTGCTCTCCTGAGAGTTTTTGCAATTTATTTCCATGGTTTATTTTACATAGTTTTGAAGGTATTTACATTTTTATGTGTGATATGGCAGCAGCATCACCAGGTCCCCTACACTTCCTGCTTCCTGCTCTGAAACCTGTCAGTCAATCTGCCCTGTGTCTCCTTCCCTTTGCAGCCCCCCTGGTCCCTCCCACTCATGGACCCCATGGTCCCTCCAGTTGCAGGCTCCCCTTGGCCCAAGCCCCATCCACCCAGGGGTGCCTAAGCCCTGCCCACTCACGGGTGCCTAACCCCCACCCGCTCACAGGTGCTGTGGGCCACTCTGACATCCCCCCCTAACAAACCTCCCCCCCAGTGAGAACTCTGCCTGAAAACGCTGTTTTCACATAGTGAGAGAGAAGGGCTGTAGATTCCCTTACCTTCTCTGCAGCTCCTTCACACAGCAGAGAAGAGGAGGGACTTCCTGTCTCCCTCACACACTGAGGGAGTCTGAGGCTGTGCTCGCCGGCGGCACTGTGCAGGAGAAGCTTCAGGAATGTCACATGTCAGCCTCCCACCCATTAACTTTCTGGTCAGTCATTTCTGTATATCTTGGGCTGTGGAGCACGTAGAGAGGTGGTTGATGGCTCGTTTTAAAGGTAGGAAAATGGCCTTTCATTTAAACTCAACTTGTTTGCAGAACACAGTTCCCCTTTAACTTGTTAAAATGGAACTGAATTTACAAGGAGGACTTACGTTTAGTTTCAGTGCTGGTTCCTTCCAGACGGATTTGTGGCAGCACACGAAAAGCAGAGGCTGCAATAAAAGAATGCATCAAAGTGGCAATAATAACACAAATATAAACTAATTCTTCATAGGTGAATTATTGAAAACTCATTTCATAGAAAAGGGGAATTCGAATTAAAACATACTGCCAGGTTTAAAGTTTTATTTAAGACAAACTTAACGCATATTTTTATACCCCCCATGGGATAAGTATTATTATTGTGGAATTATATAGCGCCAACATTTTCCACAGTGCTTTACAATTACATGTATACATTCACACTAGGCCCTCCCCCAAAGAGCTTACAATCTAAGCACATTTATTTACACATACAACCACCAGTACACATACAACAAAGGTGGAATCGAACTCAGGACCTCAGCGCTGCAAAGCATCAGGTGCTAACCACTGAGCCACCGTACTGCCCAAGTTCCTACACTTGGCCCCTATAACATTACTGTGAGTGACGGTAGGTAGGTAGGTAGGTATAACATTACTGTGAGTGACGGTAGGTAGGTAGGTAGGTATAACGGTAGGTAGGTATAACATTACTGTGAGTGACGGTAGGTAGGTATAACATTACTGTGAGTGACGGTAGGTAGGTATAACATTACGGTGAGTGACGGTAGGTAGGTATAACATTACTGTGAGTGACGGTAGGTAGGTATAACATTACTGTGAGTGACGGTAGGTAGGTAGGTATAACATTACGGTGAGTGACACTTACCTCCCCTCAGTACCCGGGTCCCTATTATTCCCGCTATCATGGTGGTTCCGGTACCGAACTCAAGACAAGGACAAATTGCGAGACCGGAAGTTCCCAGTATGTTCGGTCCGCCCGAGAATAGCGCTCGGTCTACTTCCGGTGGGTGTGAACATTGTAGTTTAGTTCCGGGCACAGCGAACACCGGGGGAAGGTTAGAGATCAGATCCCTGGTAATGATTATTATCATGTGTATCTGTTATATATA
>JAACNH010004345.1:0-24485 GCA_019447015.1 Hymenochirus boettgeri | reverse complement strand
TCATTTTAAAAAGCCAAAGGGCTGGGGAGAAGTGAGAGAGCCTGTTATATGGATCCAGTGTGTACGAATGAGAAATGCAAAAGTTTGCTAGTCGTCCAAAATTCGAATTCCCTAGACTAAGACCCTAATCTAAAAGGTCGCACTTCCTAAAAGAAATAAAATCACATAAGGACCAAGAGAAAATCAGTTGAAGTCAGCATAGGGTTAGTTTCATAAATGCTGAAGGCAGACCCGGCACTGTATTACGCCCCCCTCTTGATACTATCTCAGGAGAGGGTAGTGTCACACTCGCTGCCAAAAGTCATCAAAGTTAAAATAACAAGTACAAAAAGTAACCCCTGATGCGTTTCGTCCCAATGCTGAACTTATCATGGAGAGGGGCCTCGTTGTTCCACCCCTTATATAGCCATAGAGCGTCATATCTCGATGCTGATTGGTTCTGCCGTTGACCAATCGCAGTAGCGGGAGGTGAAACACCCCCGCTCTAACCTCCCTCCCACTCCATGAGAAAGATTAAACACATAAGTGCTGAGCTTGAGTTTGCCGGCTATGCTGACGAAGGAAGACTGCCAATATCACATACTTCCAATTTAGTATCCACATTGGGGCAGATACAAGAAAACCCGCCCCAAAATGCGCAGTGAGGTTTGAAGTGACTGCACCTACGGCGGACAATCCTATGTACCTAGGCAAAAGGGAAATTGCCAATGCCACATCTTAATTGTCAGATACACGACTAGAGAACATAGTGCCGCATGACATTGCGCAGTTAGAGGGTTAAAACGTGTGGTACCCCAAACTCCCTACAGTAAGATAGACTGACTAAGTCAGTATAGCACACTAGTTAGCCCTCAGTCTGTTAGAGCCCTAAGCACTCGGTGCTCTCCTAGTTTAATAATGAAGGTCCCTAATTGGGTCCCTAAGCTTAAGGAAAAATAGTTAATGAAAAGACCTGTATGTCCCTAACGATAGATTAGAAAAACACAAAAAGAAAAGTAATCCCACTATAAATAATCCTATAATTAAAACATCATAATTTATAGATATGCATTTAAAATTACACTGTAAAAATTGAATAGGAGCAGCACCATATAGGGATTGGTATGTAGTAAGGACTCCATAAACACAAGGACGGAATGGAGAAATCCTCCCACCTACATTAACCCTATAAATCTAAAGTTTTACCAGATCAGTAGCACTTCACTAAAATATAGTTGTAAATTAGCCTATTGGAGTGCTTCCATAATCCTTGATCGTATGTATTTATTTGGGAGGCCTGGTCAAGCCTCCATGTGTATAGCACCCCCAACAGGCCCCTTTTAATGGGAGGTTCTATGCCTTTAATAAAGCACTGGATGGCCTCTTCCCTCATTTTAAAAAGCCAAAGGGCTGGGGAGAAGTGAGAGAGCTGTTACATGGATCCAGTGTACGAATGAGATGCAAAGTTTGCTAATCGAATTGATTAAAGAAATTTAAAAAGGTTAGAAATTGGCCTTCCAGACTGGGGTTACCTTGTCGTGGTTGGAAGGCTTTTCATTCATCTGATCACAGTAATGTATACTAAAAACCCCTTTGTTTATAAAGTATGCCAGTGTGCATGATATTGTAATGGGCCTGAATTGCTTGATATCTTTTCTATGCTTTCTTAAATCTGAAGGGTACCCTAGAAGCACTCAGTGCTATTTCCTAGTCCAAAATTCGAATTCCCTAGACTAAGACCCTAATCTAAAAGGTTGCGCTTCCTAAAAGAAATAAAATCACATAAGGACCAAGAGAAAATCAGTTTGAAGTCAGCATAGGGTAGTTTCATAAATGCTGAAGACAGACCAGGCACCTGTATTACGCCCCCCTCTTGATACTATCTCAGGACCACACATGGACCAATGAAAACATAAATCCTTATTCTGATTAAATGTAGCTAATGTCAGATTGCCCTAAATGATTATTTCCCCTGAAATACCAGGCTGTGTCCCAGTTTCCCCAAGATAGCTCTATTTCTGGAGATTTATCCTATTGTCCAGACTGCCGAGAATTCCATAAAGGGTGGCTAGTTTAATACTAAGGGTTAGGCCCCATCAACGCGTTTCGGATCGAAATTTGCAATCCTGTGGTAGCCTATTGCAGCGGCCCCACTACATGCGCGGCCTAGGAATGTGCATTGATTATCTTTTCTGTGCTTCTATAAATCTAAAGGGTACCCTAGAAGCACTCAGTGCTATTTCCAAGTCCAAAATTCGAATTCCCTAGACTAAGACCCTAATCTAAAAGGTCCTTACAAACTAATATATTTTATTTATATTGCAGATAATTATGAAATATTGTAGAGGAGGCTCTCTGTTTGACTTCCACTACTTTTACTGATCACTCCTTTAAAGGTTTTCCAGGAATACTGGGTAAGGCTCTGAGACTGCATTTATTTTCTTCTTATTTCAGTATATGGTAAATATTTTAGAAAATGCTTCAATTAGACTCTTTAATTAAAAAAAAAATTAAATATTGGGGTTTTTTTGGGTGGCCGTGACCAACTGGTTAAAGATCACACAACACTAGTGATTGACCCGTACCCAAGTTCGGGTTGAACCTTATAAGTTCACCCGAAATTTCTTTTCGAATTCACAAACATATTTTCGATAATTATCGAGAATTTGATAATTATTGAATTACATCCGTTCGCTAACCCTCAATTTTGGCCATAACCCTCCAATGTGGCTTTTCGGTGACAACCCATGAACTTGGCATTTCGCTGGTAACTCTCCAATACGGCGTTTCGGCGATAAACCTCAAATGTTCATTTTTGGTTACCCTCGAATGTATTATTCGATTTTTGGTAACCCTCGAAAGTGTTGTACGTTTTTACTAACCCTCGAAGGTATTGTTCATTTTTAATACCCCTCAAAAATATTACTCGATTTTCGGTAACCCTCGAAAGAATAGCTCTATTACCCTTGAATTAGTGATAATCTTCAAATGTAGCATGCAGAAACCCAACAATTGCGCTGATCACGACTGCAGTTTTAAAACAAGTTTTGGGGATATGCACATGTTCCCCAGACCATTTCCGAGGTCCCAGAGCCACGTTATGTATAGATATATATAGAAGGAATAGATCGGAAGAAGATGATAAAGGCAACTGAATAAGAGGTCAATGTTAAAGAACAATCTAAAAAATTTTAGATTCTTAGATTTTTATATTTAGGAATAAAGTAAGTCACATTAATGCACACTAATCAACTTTAATATAAATGCCCAGTGGCTCTGGGTAAAGCATTTTAAGCAGTTAGGATGAGATTAAATAAACCCTTTATTTACATTACATTAACTCTTTCTTAACCATGCTTGGTGTTTGAAACTGTAATTGTTTGTTTGAACAAAGGTGCATACGGTTTTGTGTATACAGTAGTTTATAGTTATAGCATCTCCAGTGAGTCCTCAGATTTCAAACAGTATCTTTGTTACAGTGTAGCAGGTAAAAACTAATGTCCATTTGTTATCCTAAAGTACTAACAATGACAATTTTGTATGTTTCTCTTACAGCAGGAATTAACTATTCACAGTAGCAGTGACTGGGAAGGGTTAACACAGCAGGATTTCTGTCATTTTCATTTTGTCTGCTCCAGTCTGAGAGATACAGAACCATGAGCCGGGTGACAAATTCAACATACTGGGCTATGTTCATTCAATGCGAATTATGCCAAATGTCCCTGCTGGCAGTGTTTGCCGGTTGAGTTATTGTGCGGTGGGTTGGTCCGTTTGCCGTGTAGCCTGATAACATTCAGGGCTGTGGGTTGATAATGAAGAAAGCAGGGCTGTATTTATATTAAAGGGTAAATAGGATTGGGTTGGAAGTGGCCTTGAGTGATCCACACTGCTGGATGTTTTACTCTACATTCTCAGTCACTGGGGAAATCAGTGCTGTGCGACTAATCAGTCGCATTTCCTTTCACTCTTTGAGCTGCTACTCGCTCTTCATTCAGTTCCCTTTAATCATCTCGGCCTTTAAATTTCCAATGTACATTTGTAAGCTTTCTTTTCTACCTTGCTTATCTATTCTTATGGGGGGATCAATTTCCTCAAATGCAGAAAAAAAAGGATCCCTCACTAAGTGTGTTTACCAACAATATTCAATAAAACTTAGCATTAGATATGCATTAAAACGGTAGGGAAAAAAGTGTTTAAAAGTAGCATAACCACAGTGTCACAAATAGAAGAACATAGTAATAGGAAAAAGACCTGTATGATAAACCGACCCAACCAGTAAAGCACACTAGTTAGCCCTCAAGCTTATTAAAAGCCCTAAGCACTTAGTGCTCTCCCTAGATTAGGTTCCTAAACTTAAAGGGTCACTAAACTCACTCAAACATCTTCACATTTTCTTAAAACTACAATTTGAGAGAATTAAAATGGTGGTATTCCCATATTTATCTGTGCTTGATTTGTCATTCAGTATTAATGCTTAGTGAGTGCTCCTAATTGCCCCCACTCTCCCTTATTCACTGCCTTCTTGTAGTGTCTGCGACACTTCTAAGCTCTGCACAACCTCACCAAAGAACCTGCTCTGCTTACACATCTCCCTCCACCTGGCTTCATTCCTCTGCTGATTCTCATAATTGTAAGAGGTCATTAATGGGTCACATATTACAAACTCTGCTTCTGGAGTGACAGGTCTTTCCCTGTAAATGCTGTGATACAAATTATGATTTCTCGGGATATACAGCTCAGGTTTAAAATCCGAAAAAAGTTTTTTAGTAGTAGGATCTTGTTATATCTAAAGGTATATTTTTTGAAAATTCAATTTTTTAGAGTATAGATACCCTTTAAGGAAAAGTAGTAATAGGAAAAAGACATGTATGTCCTTAACTATAGAGAGACTGACTCAGTCAGTATAGCACACTAGTTAGCCCTGTCTTGTTAGAAGCCCTAAGCACTTGGTGCTCTCCTAGTTTAATAATGAAGAGTCCCTAGATTGGGTCCCTAAGCTTAAGGAAAATAGTAATAGTAAATAGACCTGTATGTCCCTAACTATAGAGAGACTGACTCAGTCAGTATAGCACACTAGTTAGCCCTCAGTCTTGTTAGAAGCCCTAAGCACTCGGTGCTCTCCTAGTTTAATAATGAAGAGTCCCTAGATTGGGTCCCTAAGCTTAAGGAAAAATAGTAATAGGAAAAAGACCCTCCATGTGGTAATAGCACCCCCAACATGCCCCTTTTATGGGAGGTTCCATGCCTTTAATATAAAGCACTGGATGGCCTCTTCTCTCATTTTAAAATTTGGGAGGCCTGGTCAAGCCTCCATGTGGTAATAGCACCCCCAACAGGCCCCTTTTATGGGAGGTTCTATGCCTTTAATATAAAGCACTGGAAATGGCAGTAGGGGTTGAAGTGACTGCACCTACAGGCGGACAATCCCATGGTACCTAGGCAAAAGGGGAAAATGCCAATGTCACATCTTAAGTTGCAGATACACAGACTAGAGAACATAGTGCGCATTGACATTGCGGCAGTAAGAGGGTTAAACGTGTGGTACCCAAACTCCCTACAGTAAGATAGACTGACTCAGTCAGCACAGTACACTAGTTAGCCCTCAGGACTATCTAAGAATGAGAAATGCAAAAGTTTGCTAATCGTAATTGATTAAAAGAAATTTAAAAAGGTTAGAAGTTAGGACCTTCCAGACTGGGGTTACCTTGTCGTGGTTGGAAGGCTTTTCATTCATGTGATCACAGTAATGTATACTAAAACCCCTTTGTTTATAAAGTATGCCAGTGTGCATGATATTGTATGGGGCCTAGGAATGTGCATTGATTATCTTTTCTATTCTTCTATAAATCTTGATTTATATACTTTATATAGGGAGTATGGCGGTCACTAATGTTTTCCATATACTTTATATATACTTTATATAGGGAGTATGGCGGTCACTAATGTTTTCTATATACTTTATATATACTTTATATAAGGAGTACGGCAGTCACTAACGTCTCCCTATACTTTATATAGGGAGTATGGCGGTCACTAATGTTCTTCCTATACTTTATGTATACTTTATATAGGGAGTATGGCGGTCACTAACGATCTCCCTATACTTTATATATACTTTATATAGGGAGAACGATTGGAACGCAGGCCCATCTGTATCCAGGCTCAGGCCTATTAGGATCCAGATGCAGGCCCATCAGGATCCAGACACAGAGGCCCATCAGGATCCAGACGTGCAATCCTGTGGTAGCCTATTGCAGCGGCCCCACTACATGCGCCATTCCATTACATCGGAGCACATGCGATCACCATTTTTGCTCCGTATCGCATGGTAAAAGAGAGTCGTAGACCAGTAATATGGTTTAATATGGTATAACAGGGTCATAGACCAGTAATATGGTTTAATATGGTATAAATGAGTCATAGACCAGTAATATGGTTTAATATGGTATAAACGAGTCATAGACCGGTAATATGGTTTAATATGGTATAAAAGAGTCATAGACTAATAACATGGTTAGATGTGGTATAACAGTCATAAGACTAGTAATTTGGTTTAATATGGTATAACAGAGTCATCGACCAGTAATATGGTTTAATATGGTATAACAGAGTCATAGAATGGTAATATGGTTTAATATGGTATAACAGAGTCATAGACTGGTAATATGGTTTAATATGCTATAACAATGTCATAGACTGGTTTATATGGGTTAATATGGTATCACAGTCTTAGAATAGTAATATGGTTTAATATGGTATAACAGAGTCATAGAACCGTAATATGGTTTAATATGGTATAAAAGAGTCATAGATCAGTAATATGGTTTAATATGGTATAACAGTCATAGACCAGTAATATGGTTAAATATGCTATAACAATGTCATAGACCAGTAATATGGTTTAATATGGTATAACAATGTCATAGACTGGTAATATGGTTTAATGTGGTAAGACTGATAGACTTTTGATATTGTTTAATATGGTATGACAGAATCGTAGACTAGTAATATGGTGTAATAGAGTCATAGACTAGATATATGGTATAACAGAGTCATAGACCGGTAATATGGTTTAATATGGTATAACAGACATAGACTAGTAATATGGTTTAATATGGTATAACCGAGTCATAGATTGGTAATATGGTTTAATATGGTATAACAGAGTCATAGACTAGTAATATGGTTTAATATACTTTAACAGAATCATTGACTTGTTATATGGTTTAATATGGTAAGACAAAGTCATAAACTTGTTAGTTGGTTTAATATGGTATGACAGTCATAGAACAGTAATATGGTTTAACCCTTTGACTACCAGGAGAATTTCATTTTTTTTTGCGTTAACTGCCAGAAGAATTTTCAGGATTTTGCCCTTAATCGATTTTAAGACTAATATTACAGTAGGAACCTTGCAGTAATCAGGAATTTAAATATGTAAAAATTTTCCCGTTTTTACTTATAGTTATCTTAAGGTTACACACAAAAATCTTACTGTTTCTAAAAGCTCTGATACTCCCGAGTACAACGATACCAGATATATGTAGGTACCCGACTTTTCCTGTACAGGAGACCCCCAAACTAAAACTGCACCTTCTATAATATTACACCAAATTAAAACGTTAAACCACTACTGACAGTTAACATAGAATATCTACCAAATTAACTAAAATATCCCCAAGTGAGATATTTTTAGAAACTACACACCCACAGGATTTTATAAGTGAGGTAAGTTTCGATCAAAATGCGATACCCGGACGCAGCGCTTCGTCCAATTGTAAGTTATTTCTCACATTTTCCTTTTTTTCCTCAACTGTAAAATCAAAGACAAAATCAAATGCGATCAGCTAAAAACTGTGGAGGAAAGTTCAAACGCATCTCAAATATTAAAGCCTAACCCCTCCCGAATAAAACGGTATGCCACTTCATGGGTGTACCCAGAGACATGGCTACCAACTAACCCAGAGCGTGACCAGTGCCAAATGTCAGTAGCACAAAAAAAAAATTAGCCAGTTTTGTATTTGAACAGTCTGCAGTTTTTTTTTTTTTTAGTTTTTTTTTTTTTTTTTTTTTTTGCCCCCCCACCACCGATCTTAACCTTCCACTCGCTACCACTACCTCCTCCACCGGATAAGTCATTCCTCCCGCCACTCCCAACTCACAACCCGGCCCCCCCGACGGCACCTCCGACTTTGAAACGTCAGACATAAGAGGTAGTTCAATCCCTGACGCACGACAAGGCAAAAGACAACCAACCTCGAGCACAAAGTATTCCGAACCCCCCTCTTGCTACTTCTCAGGAGGAGGGTCAGGTCGTCACACTCGGCCTGACCATCGTCCTACAGTATACAAAAAAAATCACCACAAAGCACCATACAAAAAAAGTAAAAACCAACCACACAACTACAAAACAGAAACCACCACCCCCACCATACGATCGAGTAGAGAGCCTACACGTTGTTACCAGCCCCTCAACACCAATAGATAGGCACAACCATTATAGAGCGTCATCATCCTCACCCAGACTGTGAGTGGATTTTCTGCGTGACCACACACCTAAACGCCACAAAAGATAAAATAGCGGGACGGTGAAACCACCAAATAACAGCTCCTAACACCTTCACACCAGCCAAACTGATCCATAGGAAGAGATAAACACATAAGTGCTAGCTTGAGTTGCCGGCTATGCTGACAAGAAGGAAGACTGCCAATATGCACATACTTCTATTAGTACTCCACATTGGTGCAGATACAAGAAAACCGCCCCAAAATGGCAGTAGGGGTTGAAGTGACTGCACCTACAGGCGGACAATCCTATGGTACCTAGGCAAAAGGGGAAAATGCCAATGCCACATCTTAATTTGCAGATACACAGACTAGAGAACATAGTGCCGCATGGACATTGCGGCAGTTAGAGGGTTAAAGTGTGTGGTACCCAAACTCCTACAGTAAGATGAGACTGACTCAGTCAGTATAGCAACTAGTTAGCCCTCAGTCTTGTTAGAAGCCCTAAGCAATCGGTGCTCTCCTAGTTTAATAATGAAGAGTCCCTAGATTGGGTCCCTAAGCTTAAGGAAAAATAGTAATAGGAAAAAGACTTATGTCCCTAACTATAGATGAAGAAAATACACAAAAAGAGAAAGTATCCCACATATAATAATCCTATAATTAAAACATTCATATTTATTAGATATGCATTTAAAAAATTACCTGTAAAAATTGAATAGGAGCAGCACCATATAGGGGATTGGTATGAGTAAGGACTCCATAAACACAAAGGACGGAATGGGAGAAATCTCTCCACCTACAATTAACCCTATAAATCTAAAGTTTTACCAGATCAGTAGCACTTCCACTAAAATATAGTTGTAAATTAGCCTAATTGGAGTGCTTCCCTAATCCTTGTATCGTATGTATTTATTTGGGAGGCCTGGTCAAGCCTCCATGTGGTAATAGCACCCCCAACAGGCCCCTTTTATGGGAGGTTCTATGCCTTTAATATAAAGCACTGGATGGCCTCTTCCCTCATTTTAAAAAGCCAAAGGGCTGGGGAGAAGTGAGAGAGCCTGTTACATGGATCCAGTGTGTACGAATGAGAAATGCAAAAGTTGCTAATCGTAATTGATTAAAAGAAATTTAAAAAGGTTAGAAGTTAGGACCTTCCAGACTGGGGTTACCTTGTCGTGGTTGGAAGGCTTTTCATTCATCTGATCACAGTAATGTATACTAAAACCCTTTGTTATAAAGTATGCCAGTGTGCATGATATTGTATGGGGCCTAGGAATGTGCATGATTACTTTTCTTGCTTCTATAAATCTAAAGGGTACCCTAGAAGCACTCAGTGCTATTTCCTAGTCCAAAATTCGAATTCCCTAGACTAAGACCCATCTAAAAGGTCGCACTTCCTAAAAGAAATAAAATCACATAAGGACCAAGAGAAAATCAGTTTGAAGTCAGCATAGGGTAGTTTCATAAATGCTGAAGGCAGACCAGGCACCTGTATTACGCCCCCCTCTTGATACTATCTCAGGAGGAGGGTCAAGTGTCACAGACGGCTGCCATACAGTCCCAAAGTTTAAAAACAAGTACAAAAAGTAACCCCTGATGCGTTTCGTCCAATGCTAGGACTTAATCATAGGAGAGGGGCCTCGTTGTTCCAGCCCCTTATATAGGCATAGAGCGTCATATCTCGATGCTGATTGGTTCTGCCGTTGACCAATCGCAGTAGCGGGAGGTGAAACACCCCCCCCCCGCTCTACCTCCCTCCCACTCCATAGGAAAGATTAAACACATAAGTGCTGAGCTTGAGTTGCCGGCTATGCTGACAAGAAGGAAGACTGCAATATGCACATACTTCCTATTTAGTACTCACATTGGTGCAGATACAAGAAAACCGCCCCAAAATGGCAGTAGGGGGTTGAAAGTGACTGCACTACAGGCGGACAATCTCCATGGTACCTAGGCAAAAGGGGAAAATGCCAATGTCACATCTTAAGTTGCAGATACACAGACTAGAGAACATAGTGCGCATGGACATTGCGGCAGTTAGGGTTAAACGTGTGGTACCCAAACTCCCTACAGTAAGATAGACTGACTCAGTCAGCACAGTACACTAGTTAGCCCTCAGGACTATCTAATATTTGTATATTAGTCCTTAAACACAAAGGAGGGGATAGGAGAAATCTCTCCACCTACAATAAACCCTATAAATCTAAAGTTTCACAGATCAGTAGCACTTCCACTAAAATGTAATTGTAAATTAGCCTAATTGGAGTACTTCCACAATCCTTGTATTGTATGTATTTATTGGGAGGCCTGGTCAAGCCTCCATGTGGTAATAGCACCCCCAACATGCCCCTTTTATGGGAGGTCCTTTGCCTTTAATATAAAGCACTGGATGGCCTCTTCTCTCATTTTAAAAAGCCAAAGGGCTGGGGGGAAGTGAGAGAGCCTGTTACATGGATCCAGTGTGTAAGAATGAGAAATGCAAAAGTTTGCTAATCGTAATTGATTAAAAGAAATTTAAAAAGGTTAGAAGTTAGGACCTTCCAGACTGGGGTTACCTTGTCGTGGTGGAAGGCTTTTCATTCATGTGATCACAGTAATGTATACAAAACCCCTTTGTTTATAAAGTATGCCAGTGTGCATGATATTGTATGGGGCCTAGGAATGTGCATTGATTATCTTTTCTATGCTTCTATAAATCTAAAGGGTACCCTAGAAGCACTCAGTGCTATTTCCAAGTCCAAAATTCGAATTCCCTAGACTAAGACCCTAATCTAAAAGGTCGCACTTCCTAAAAGAAATAAAATCACATAAGGACCAAGAGAAAATCAGTTTGAAGTCAGCATAGGGTAGTTTCATAAATGCTGAAGGCAGACCAGGCACCAGTATTACGCCCCCCTCTTGATACTATCTCAGGAGGAGGGTCAGGTGTCACAGACGGCTGCCATACAGCCCCCAAAGTTAAAATAACAAGTACAAAAAGTAACCCCTGATGCGTTTCGTCCCAATGCTAGGACTTAATCATAGGAGAGGGGCCTCGTTGTTCCAGCCCCTTATATAGGCATAGAGCGTCATATCTCGATGCTGATTGGTTCTGCTGTGACCAATCGCAGTAGCGGGAGGTGAAACACCCCCCCGCTCTACCTCCCTCCCACTCCATAGGAAAGATTAAACACATAAGTGCTGAGCTTGAGTTGCCGGCTATGCTGACAAGAAGGAAGACTGCCAATATGCACATACTTCCTATTTAGTACTCCACATTGGTGCAGTACAAGAAAACCGCCCCAAAATGGCAGTAGGGGTTGAAGTAGTGACTGCTACAGGCGGACAATCCTATGGTACCTAGGCAAAAGGGGAAATGCCAATGTCACATCTTAATTTGCAGATACACAGACTAGAGAACATAGTGCCGCATGGACATTGCGGCAGTTAGAGGGTTAAACGTGTGGTACCCAAACTCCCTACAGTAAGATAGACTGACTCAGTCAGTATAGCACACTAGTTAGCCCTCAGTCTTGTTAGAAGCCCTAAGCACTCGGTGCTCTCCTAGTTTAATAATGAAGAGTCCCTAGATTGGGTCCTAAGCTTAAGGAAAAATAGTAATAGGAAAAAGACTGTATGCCCTAACTATAGATAAGAAAACACACAAAAAAGAGAAAGTATCCCACTATAATAATCCTATAATTAAAACATCATAATTTATTAGATATGCATTTAAAAATTACACTGTAAAAATTGAATAGGAGCAGCACCATATAGGGGATTGGTATGAGTAAGGACTCCATAAACACAAAGGAGGGAATGGGAGAAATCTCTCCACCTACAATTAACCCTATAAATCTAAAGTTTCACCAGATCAGTAGCACTTCCACTAAAATATAGTTGTAAATAGCCTAATTGGAGTGCTTCCATAATCCTTGTATCGTATGTATTTATTTGGGAGGCCTGGTCAAGCCTCCATGTGGTAATAGCACCCCCAACATGCCCCTTTTATGGGAGGTTCCATGCCTTTAATATAAAGCACTGGATGGCCTCTTCTCTCATTTTAAAAAGCCAAAGGGCTGGGGAGAAGTGAGAGAGCCTGTTACATGGATCCAGTGTGTACGAATGAGAAATGCAAAAGTTTGCTAATCGTAATTGATTAAAAGAAATTTAAAAAGGTTAGAAGTTAGGACCTTCCAGACTGGGGTTACCTTGTCGTGGTTGGAAGGCTTTTCATTCATCTGATCACAGTAATGTATACTAAAACCCCTTTGTTTAAAAGTATGCCAGTGTGCGATATTGTATGGGGCCTAGGAATGTGCATTGATTATCTTTTCTATTCTTCTATAAATCTAAAGGGTACCCTAGAAGCACTCAATGCTATTTCCTAGTCCAAAATTCTAATTCCCTAGACTAAGACCCTAATCTAAAAGGTCGCACTTCCTAAAAGAAATAAAATCACATAAGGACCAAGAGAAAATCAGTTTGAAGTCAGCATAGGGTAGTTTCATAAATGCTGAAGGCAGACCAGGCACCTGTATTACGCCCCCCTCTTGATACATCTCAGGAGGAGGGTCAGGTGTCACAGACGGCGCCATATGAGTAAGGTCTCCATAAACAACAAAGGACGGAATGGGAGAATCTCTCCACCTACAATTAACCCTATAAATCTAAAGTTTCACCAGATCAGTAGCACTTCCACTAAAATATAGTTGTAAATTAGCCTAATTGGAGTGCTTCCATAATCCTTGTATCGTATGTATTTATTTGGGAGGCCTGGTCAAGCCTCATGTGGTAATAGCACCCCCAACAGGCCCCTTTTATGGGAGGTTCTATGCCTTAATATAAAGCACTGGATGGCCTCTTCTCTCATTTTAAAAAGCCAAAGGGCTGGGGAGAAGTGAGAGAGCCTGTTATATGGATCCAGTGTGTACGAATGAGAAATGCAAAAGTTTGCTAGTCGTCCAAAATTCGAATTCCCTAGACTAAGACCCTAATCTAAAAGGTCGCACTTCCTAAAAGAAATAAAATCACATAAGGACCAAGAGAAAATCAGTTTGAAGTCAGCATAGGGTAGTTTCATAAATGCTGAAGGCAGACCAGGCACCTGTATTACGCCCCCCTCTTGATACTATCTCAGGAGGAGGGTCAGGTGTCACAGACGGCTGCCATACAGTCCCCAAGTTAAAATAACAAGTACAAAAAGTAACCCCTGATGCGTTTCGTCCCAATGCTAGGACTTAATCATAGAGAGGGGCCTCGTTGTTCCAGCCCCTTATATAGGCATAGAGCGTCATATCTCAATGCTGATTGGTTCTGCTGTTGACCAATCGCAGTAGCGGGAGGTGAAACACCCCCCCCCGCTCTACCTCCCACTCCATAGGAAAGATTAAACACATAAGTGCTGAGCTTGAGTTGCCGGCTATGCTGACAAGAAGGAAGACTGCCAATATGCACATACTTCCTATTTAGTACTCCACATTGGTGCAGATACAAGAAAACCGCCCCAAAATGGCAGTAGGGGTTGAAGTGACTGCACCTACAGGCGGACAATCCCATGGTACCTAAGCAAAAGGGGAAAATGCCAATGTCACATCTTAAGTTGCAGATACACAGACAGAGAACATAGTGCCGCATGGACATTGCGGCAGTAAGGGGTTAAACGTGTGGTACCCAAACTCCCTACAGTAAGATAGACTGACTCAGTCAGCACAGTACACTAGTTAGCCCTCAGGACTATCTAATATTTTATATTAGTCCTTAAACACAAAGGAGGGGATAGGAGAAATCTCTCCACCTACAATAAACCCTATAAATCTAAAGTTTCACCAGATCAGTAGCACTTCCACTAAAATGTAATTGTAAATTAGCCTAATTGGAGTACTTCCACAATCCTTGTATTGTATGTATTTATTTGGAGGCCTGGTCAAGCCTCCATGTGGTAATAGCACCCCCAACATGCCCCTTTATGGGAGGTCCTTTGCCTTTAATATAAAGCACTGGATGGCCTCTTCTCTCATTTTAAAAAGCCAAAGGGCTGGGGGGAAGTGAGAGAGCCTGTTACATGGATCCAGTGTGTAAGAATGAGAAATGCAAAAGTTTGCTAATCGTAATTGATTAAAAGAAATTTAAAAAGGTTAGAAGTTAGGACCTTCCAGACTGGGGTTACCTTGTCGTGGTTGGAAGGCTTTTCATTCATCTGATCACAGTAATGTATACTAAAACCCTTTGTTTATAAAGTATGCCAGTGTGCATGATATTGTATGGGGCCTAGGAATGTGCATTGATTATCTTTTCTGTGCTTCTATAAATCTAAAGGGTACCCTAGAAGCACTCAGTGCTATTTCCTAGTCCAAAATTCGAATTCCCTAGACTAAGACCCTAATCTAAAAGGTTGCGCTTCCTAAAAGAAATAAAATCACATAAGGACCAAGAGAAAATCAGTTTGAAGTCAGCATAGGGTAGTTTCATAAATGCTGAAGACAGACCAGGCACCTGTATTACGCCCCCCTCTTGATACTATCTCAGGAGGAGGGTCAGGTGTCACAGACGGCTGCCATACAGTCCCCAAAGTTAAAATAACAAGTACAAAAAGTAACCCGACGCGTTTCGTCCCAATGCTAGGACTTAATCATAGGAGAGGGGCCTCGTTGTTCCAGCCCCTATATAGGCATAGAGCGTCATATCTCGATGCTGATTGGCTCTGCCGGTGACCAATCGCAGTAGCGGGAGGTGAAAACACCCCCCGCTCTACCTCCCTCCCACTCCATAGGAAAGATTAAACACATAAGTGCTGAGCTTGAGTTGCCGGCTATGCTGACAAGAAGGAAGACTGCCAATATGCACATACTTCCTATTTGGTACTCCACATTGGTGCAGATACAAGAAAACCGCCCCGAAATGGCAGTAGGGGTTGAAGTGACTGCATCGACAGGCGGACAATCCCATGGTACCTAGGCAAAAGGGGAAAATGCCAATGTCACATCTTAAGTTGCAGACTAGAGAACATAGTGCCGCATGGACATCGCGAGTGCTCCGTAATTGTTCTATATCTGTGCCCGTATGGATAGCACCCAGGCAAACTACAGCGGACGGAGTGCGTCGGACTTTTGATTTATAACTTTATATAGGGAGTATGGCGGTCACTAATGTTTTCCATATACTTATATATACTTTATATAGGGAGTATGGCGGTCACTAATGTTTTCTATATACTTTATATATACTTTATATAAGGAGTACGGCAGTCACTAACGTCTCCCTATACTTTATATAGGGAGTATGGCGGTCACTAATGTTCTTCCTATACTTTATGTATATTTTATATAGGGAGTATGGCGGTCACTAACGATCTCCCTATACTTTATATATACTTTATATAGGGAGAACGATTGGAACTGTGTGTCCTGCCATCTGTCTTGCAGATTCTGTCATCTTTGACAGATTTGTACTGAAACTTTAGTTTCCACAAGGCATACAGGGGTATAACAGACATAAGCTAATAATTCCAGAGGACAATGTAAGATATCTAAACATATTTTAAAGGGGTCATTCTTTCTAAAAGATGTTATTGTCAGGGTGCAGTTGTCCTTTAAAGGGATTTGCAATATATTTTTAAAGCGATTAAAAGTATCAGGGTTATTAAATAAAGTTCTTATCTTTAAAAATGGTGCTAATTTTGCCCCAACCAATCAGATGTTAGCTTTCAAATGTTAAATAAGATCTGATTGGTTGGGGCAAAATTAGCACCATTTTAAACGATAAGAACTTTTATTGAATCTCCCTGTATGTTTTCTATTAATTTAATTTAATATAAAATATGTGATTTACCACTTTATTTCAAGATAGTGATAAAATGGAAAGTGAGCCATGGTAGGTGGGTCACATTATAATCCATTATCCCTCCACTATGATGTTAAACACGGACAATGGTCTGTTGATGTTAGAGACGGGGCCCAGATACCCAGTGTGATTGGCTCGGCAGTTAAGGATCCGGAAGCTACACGATTATTAATCAATATAAAATTCCTATTGAAAAAACTCAGTAATAAAATTCACTTGCCCTAGTACAGGTCTCGGTGTAGGGTTAGGGTACCAGGACCAACATTCATAGGAAAAAATTGCATGTGGCAGTATAGAATAATGTCAAGGGTCTTGCAATAAACAGACAAAAAAAACCCATAAAATTTAAAAAAAATGTATTTGGCTTTACGTGAAGGACAAAACGTCCATTTAGTTTACTCTTTCCAGATGGACAACTATTAAAATTAGACAGACGCCAATTAAGATCCAGATTGACACCAATCAAGTTCCAGACAGATGCCCATTGAGATCCAGATGCAGGCCCATGAGGATCCAGGCGCAGGCCATCTGTATCCAGGCTCAGGCCTATTAGGATCCAGATGCAGGCCCATCAGGATCCAGACACAGAGGCCCATCAGGATCCAGACGCAGGCCCATCTGGATCCCGACGCAGGCCCATCAGGATCCCGACAGGCTTATCAGGAAAGAGTAAAAAAGTTTTAATCCTGGGAATTTATCAGTTATGGGACTTGAAAGTTTAAACTCCCATCCTGGGTTGGCTGTACAGCACAGGGGGTAGTTCCAGGTTTTATTTCCATTAAGAGGCGGAATATCACTTCTTTTGTTACCTATTGGAATATCACATTCTTTTCTGTTACCCTATTTTATTAGCATCTTATTTATATTCTGAAATATTTCTAATAAATATCAAACCTTCCATTTGATGTTTGGTCTTCATGAGCTCAACCATCTCGTGTCTTACATAGCGTCCCCTTCCTGTTCCTGTACGAATCTGTGCTGAATTAATTCTTCTCCCCGGGGTCTTTCGTCTGGATTTTTCGTTAGACACAGATTTAGGAAACTGGAATTCTTCAGACCTGGAGATAAAATATTCCCTATTAAACTCTAATGGCTAAATTCCATTTATTTATTTTTTCTTGCAGACTTAACCCTTATTGTAAAATGTCTATTTGATATTTAAAGGGTTTTACATAACAAGAATAACTCACCAAGCTGATGGAGACTTCAGTGTTGGACTTTCCTTGTGAGAATCATCCATGCTACTGTTTCCGGCAAACAACCGTAAAATCCTAAAGAATGAAAAAAAAAACACATGAGAAACAGCAAAGCCGGAAATAAATAATCATATAATAATCGACACTTGTGACCGGTCGGCCTGGACAAACGATAGATTTGCCCTCCTTAAAAGGAAGTAGAACCCACATCCACACAGGATATGTGATGAGAGCCTTGGTTTAACTGTGACAATAGTGAGTTTTACTTACGTGGTAATCCTTCAGCCATTTCAATCTGCACAATCCCAAAGGACCAGATGTCACACTGGGAAAAAGAAATATACAGAAAATTTTAGAATCTAATCTAGGAAGAGTCCATGTCTCCCACACATGGACCAATGAAAACATAAATCCTTATTCTGATTAAATGTAGCTAATGTCAGATTGCCCTAAATGATTATTTCCCCTGAAATACCAGGCTGTGTCCCAGTTTCCCAGAAGCTATATTCTGGAGATTTATCCTATTGTCCAGACTGCCGAGACTTATCCCAGGGTGATTGTGGCTTAGACAGTATGGGGGTTGAAGCCATGACATTCCATAAAGGGGGGCTAGTTTAATACTAAGGGTTAGGCCCCATCAACGCGTTTCGGATCGAAATTTGCAATCTGTGGTAGCCTATTGCAGCGGCCCCACTACATGCGCCATTCCCATTACATCGGAGCACATGCGATCACCATTTTTGCTCCGTATCGCATGTACTCCGATAGTGTTACATTACCATGTACACGGAATTGTGACAATTGCAATCCCGCATGTCCGTGCACTGCTAGTGGGGCCATAGCAGGTAATATGGTTAATGTATATTAACAGAGTCGTAGAATGGTAATATGGTTTAATATGGTATAACTGAGTCATAGACAGGGGATATGGTTTAATATGGTTATAACATCATAGAGTAGTAATATGGTTTAATATAGTAGACAGAGTTGTAGACTAGTAATATGGGTTAATATGGTATAACAATGTCAAGACTGGTTATAGGTTTAATATGGTAAGACAGTCATAGACTTCTGATATGGTTTAATATGGTATGACAGAGTCGTAGACTAGTAATATGGTTAATATGGGTGTAACAGTCATAGAACCGTAATATGGTTTATGTGGTGTAAAAGAGTCATAGATCAGTAATATGGTTTAATATGATATACGGAGTCATAGACCAGTAATATGGTTAAATATGCTATAACAATGTCATAGACCAGTAATATGGTTTAATATGGTATAACAATTCATAGACTGGTAATATGGTATATAGTAAGACAAAGTCATAAACTTGTTAGTTGGTTTAATATGGTATGACAGTCATTGACTAGTAATATGGTTTAATATGGTAAAACAGGGTCATAGACCAGTCATATGGTTAATATGGTAAGACAGTCATGAACAGAATATGGTAATATGGTAAGACAGTAAGACCAGTAATATGGTTTAATATGGTATAACAGAGTTGTAGACTAGTAATATGGTTTTATATGGTGTAACAGTCATAGACTAGTGACATGGTTTAAAATGGTATAAAATCTTAGACCAGTAATATGGTTAATATGGAATAACAGTCATACACCAGTAATATGGTTTAATATGATATAACAGAGTCTAGACCGGTAATATGGTTAATATGAGTAACAATGTCATAGACCAGTAATATGGTTTAATATGGTATAACAGTCATAGACTGATAATATGGTTTATGTTGGTATAACAGTCATAGAATGGTAATATGGTTTAATATGGTATACAAGAGTCATAGACTAATAATATGGTTAGATGTGGTATAACAGTCATAAGACTAGTAAATGGATACTGAGTCAGACTGGAAATATGGTTTAAGTATAACGGAGTCAGACTGGTAATATGGTTTAATGTACTTATAACGGTCATAGACTGGTAAATAGTTTAATATGGTAAAAGAGAGTCATAGACTGTTTATAAGTTTAATATGGTATAACATAGTCATAGACTGGTAATATGGTTTAATATGGTATAACTGAGTCATAGATTGGTAATATGGTTTAATATGGTAAACAGAGTCATAGACTAGTAATATGGTTAATATACTTTAACAGAATCATGACTTGTTAATGGTTTAATATAGTAAGACAAAGTCATAAACCTGGTAGTTGGTTTATATGGTATGACAGAGCCATAGACCAGTAATATGGTTTAATATGGTATAACAATATCATAGACCAGTAATATGGTTTAATATGGTGTAACAGAGTCATAGACCAGTAATATGATAAAACAGTCATAGATTGGGAATTGGTTTAATATGGTATAAAAGAGTCATAGACTAATAACATGGTTAGATGTGGTATAACAGTCATAAGACTAGTATCGTATATGGTTTAATGGTATAACTGAATCTGGTAATATGGTTTAATATGGTATAATGGAGTCAGACTGGTAATATGGTTTAATGTACTATAACAGAGTCATAGACTGGTAAATAGTTTAATATGGTAAAGAGAGTCGTAGACCGGTAATAGGGTTAATATGGTATAACAGGGTCATAGACCAGTAATATGGTTTAATATGGTATAAATGAGTCATAGACCAGTAATAGTGTTTAATATGGTATAAACGAGTCATAGACGGTAATATGGTTTATATGGTATAAAAGAGTCATAGACTAATAACATGGTTAGATGTGGTATAACAGTATAAGACTAGTAATTTGGTTAATATGGTATAACAGAGTCATGACCAGTAATATGGTTTAATATGGTATAACAGAGTCATAGAATGGTAATATGGTTTAATATGGTATAACAGAGTCATAGACTGGTAATATGGTTTAATATGCTATAACAATGTCATAGACTGGTTATATGGGTTAATATGGTATCACAGTCTTAGAATAGTAATATGGTTTAATATGGTATAACAGAGTCATAGAACCGTATATGGTTTAATATGGTATAAAGAGTATAAGATCAGTAATATGGTTAATATGGTAAACAGTCATAGACCAGTAATATGGTTAAATATGCTATAACAATGTCATAGACCAGTAATATGGTTTAATATGGTATAACAATGTCATAGACTGGTAATATGGTTTATGTGGTAAGACTGATAGACTTTGATATTGTTTAATATGGTATGACAGAATCGTAGACTAGTAATATGGTGTAATAGAGTCATAGACTAGATATATGGTATAACAGAGTCATAGACCGGTAATATGGTTTAATATGGTATAACAGACATAGACTAGTAATATGGTTTAATATGGTATAACCGAGTCATAGATTGGTAATATGGTTAATATGGTAAACAGAGTCATAGACTGTAATATGGTTTAATTTTAATATACTTTAACAGAATCATTGACTTGTTATATGGTTTAATATGGTAAGACAAAGTCATAAACTTGTTAGTTGGTTTAATATGGTATGACAGTCATAGAACAGTAATATGGTTTAACCCTTTGACTGCCAGGAGAATTTCATTTTTTTTTGCGTTAACTGCCAGAAGAATTTTCAGGATTTTGCCCTTAATCGCTTTAGACTAATATTACAGTAGGAAACCTTGCAGTAAATCAGGAATTTAAATATGTAAAAAATTTTCCCGTTTTTACTTATAGTTATCTTAAGGTTACACACAAAAATCTTACTGTTTCTAAAAGCTCTGATACTCCCGAGTACAACTTTACCAGATATATGTAGGTACCCGACTTTTCCTGTACAGGAGACCCCCCAAACTAAAACTGCACCTTCTATAATATTACACCAAATTAAAACGTATAACCACTACTGACAGTTAACATAGAATATCTACCAAATTAACTAAAATATCCCCACAAGTGAGATATTTTTAGAAACTACACACCCACAGGATTTTATAAGTGAGGTAAGTTTCGATCAAAATGCAGATACCCGGACGCAGCGCTTCGTCCAATTGTAAGTTATTTTCTCACATTTTCCTTTTTTTCCTCAACTGTAAAATCAAAGACAAAATCAAATGCGAATTTCAGCTAAAAACTGTGGAGGAAAGTTCAAACGCATCTCAAATATTAAAGCCTAACCCCTCCCGAATAAAACGGTATGCCACATTCATGGGTGTACCCAGAGACATGGCTACCAACTAACCCAGAGCGTGACCAGTGCCAAATGTCAGTAGCAGCAAAAAAAAAATTAGCCAGTTTTGTATTTGAACAGTCTGCAGTTTTTCCACAAAATGCCCCCCCCAACTCAGAAATACCCCACACAAACTATATATTCCTGAAATCTACACACCTTCAGCTATGTAACGCTGTAGTTCGTTCATTCATACCATCAGCACTTTTACCAGATTTTCCAAAAAAATTAACATCAAACAACATTCAAAAAGGTAGAAATCATGCCAAAACCCCATGGAATGTAAAAAAAAGTTACCAAATATCAATCTCCCAAATGTCCTGAATCAAACGGAATGCCATATGTGTGGTTACACACGCGGACGTGGAACCGAAAAGCCACAAAGTGAGACAATGCACGATGGCTCAGAAACAGCGAAAATATTTAGCCAACTCCGAATTTGGACAGTCTAGTTTTTTCCACAAAACACCCCCGTAACTTAGAAATAACCCCCACAAACTCTATATTCCTGAAATTTACACACCTTCAGCTATGTAACACTGTAGTTTGTTCATTCATACCATCAATGGTGTGGGCGCAGTTCTTCGTAGAAGTTCGCATTTGTCTGAAAAAATGAACAAAAAACAACTTCAAAAGGTAGAAATCATGCCAAAACCTCATGGAATGTAAAAAGTTACTAAATATCAATCTCCCAAATGTCCTGAATCAAACGGTATGCCATATGTGTGGTTACACACGTGGACGTGGAAGCCAAAAGCCACAAAGTGAAACAATGCACAATGGCTCAGAAACAGCAAAAATATTCAGCCAAATCTGAATTTGAACAGTCTGCAATTTTTCCCCACAAAACAACCCTCACAAACCATATATTTCTCGAATCAACACGCCTTTATCTACGAAATTCTGTAGTTTGTTCATTCGTACCATCAATGGTGTGGGCGCAGTTCTTCTTAGAAGTTCACAGTTTTAGCAGATTTTCTAAAAAATTTGAAAAAAAACACTCTCAAAGGTAGAAATCATGCCAAAATCCCAAGTAATGTAAAAAAAGTTACCAAATATCAATCTCCCAAATGTCCTGAATCAAACGGTATGCCCTATGTATGGTTACACACACAAACGTGGAATCAACTAGCCACAAAGTGAGCCAATGAACAATGGCCCAATTACAGCAACTTTTCAGATTTGTCAGACTAAACACCCCTCTATATTAGAAATACCCCCCAAAACTATATATTCTTGGAATCTACACACCTTCAGCTACACAATGGTGTGATTCCTTTATGCATACCACCAATGGTGTGGGCGCAGTTTCATTTAAAAATTCGCTTTTTTACCAGATTTTCAGGAAAAATTTATAAAAATCCAATTCAAAGTTAAAAATCATGGCAAATTTCCATGTCATGTAAAAAAAACTTGTCAAATATCAATCTTCCAAATGCCCTGAATCAAACGGTATGCCATATGCGTGGATGTACACAGGGACATGGCCACCAACTAGCTCAAATGGGACACATGCACAAGTGTAATTACAAGAAAAAAATCAAAGTGCTCTGTAATTTGAACAGCCTACCCAAAACTTGGAAATGCCCCCCACAAATAAAACCCCCAACTAAATATCAATCTCCCACATGTTCTGAATCAAACGGTATGCCCTATGTGTGGATGCACACAGAGAGGTGGCCACCAACTAGCTTAAATGGGACGCATGCACAAATGCAATTACAAGAAAAAATCAAAGTGCTCTGTAATTTGAACAGCCTACCCCTTTTCTAAGGAAACAGTCCAGAAACATGGAAATTCCCCCCACAAACTATATATTTTTGGAATCTACACACCTTCAGCTACGTTACGATGCCATGCTTTCATACATACATGAAGAATTCCAGACCCAGTGATCCAAAGAACTCTGTGTTTTTAGGAGGTTTTGTGAAAAATAAAATAAGATGATTCAAGGATTGAAATCCTACCTAAACCAACTTGAAAAGCAAAAAAAACCCACTAAATGTCAATCTCCCACATATCCTGCATCAAACGGTATGCCATATGTGTGGGTGCACCCAGAGACGTGGCCACCAACTAGCTCAAATGGGACACATGCACAAGTGTAATTACAAGAAAAAAATCAAAGTTGTCTGTAATTTCAAACAGCCCCAAAACTTGGAAATGCCCCCCACAAATATTATATTGCCATCATAGTTTATTTCTCTCTGTTTGTTTTTATATTGTTAGGTAAAGATATTATTGAATAGAAAATAATCATTTCAATATATTAAGGCCGCTGCAATAGGCTACCACAGGATTGCAAATCTCGATCCGAAACGCGCTGGTGGGGCCTAACCCTTAGTAGAGGTGATTGCCCTAGTCAAGCACCAACATAATTCTCTAATAATTAATTAAAGAGAATGAGGATGAAAGTAATACAATACTGTAATTCCTCGATTACAGTGTAGCTCACACAGTTACATATTTCTCTTTCCTAGTGTCACGATTATCATTAGATGTCCTTGTGGATATTAGGGTGTTGAGCTGAAATTCATTAGTTTGCAACTTACCAATGTCTTGGACAGTTGGAGTGGACCCAGGCACTTTGGTGGTGAATAGATTTTTCTTTTATTAAAAATTCAATATATCTTTTTTTTATCCTCCATGTGGTAATAGCACCCCCAACATGCCCCTTTTATGGGAGGTCCTTTGCCTTTAATATAAAGCACTGGATGGCCTCTTCTCTCATTTTAAAAAGCCAAAGGGCTGGGGGAAGTGAGAGAGCCTGTTACATGGATCCAGTGTGTAAGAATGAGAAATGCAAAAGTTTGCTAATCGTAATTGATTAAAAGAAAT
>JAACNH010004344.1:0-24490 GCA_019447015.1 Hymenochirus boettgeri | reverse complement strand
ACAGACATACACTCGTGCACGCTCTCTTACAAACAGTCACTCATGTGCATTCTGTTACAGACAGGCACTCGTGAGCACTCACTTACAGACAGTCACTCGCGTGCATTCTCTTAAAGACAGTCACTCGTGCACTCATTTACAGACAGACACTCATATGCATTCTCTTGCAGACAGGCACTCCTGTGCACTCTCTTACAGATAGGCACTTCTGTGCACTCTCTTAGAGACAGGCACTCTGTGCATTCTCTTACAGACAGGCACTCGTGCGACTCTTACGGACAGGCACTCGTGCGCACTCTCTTACGGACAGGCACTCGTGCGCACTCTACGGACAGGCACTCGTGCGCACGTCTCTTACGACAGGCACTCGTGCATTCTCTTACGGACAGGCACTCATGCTCTCCTCTTACACTGGCACTCGTGTGCACTTCTCTACGGACAGGCACCGTTGTAAATGCTCTCTTACAGACATGCACTCGTTGGCGCTCTCTTACAGACAGCACTCGTGGGTGCTCTCTTACAGACAGGCACTCGTGGGTGCTCTCTTACAGACATCACTCGTGCCCGCTCTCTTACAAACAGTCACTCATGTCATTTGTTACAGACAGGCACTCGTGAGCACTCCTTACAGACACACTGCGTGCATTTCTTAAAGACCGTCACTCGTGCACTCATTTACGACAGACACTCATATGCATTCTCTTGCAGACAGGCACTCCTGGCACTCTCTTACAGATAGGCACTTCTGTGCACTCTCTTAGAGACAGGCACTCCTGTGCATTCTCTTACAGACAGGCACTCGTGTGCACTCTCTTATGGACAGGCACTCGTGTGACAGGCACTCATGTGCACTCTCTTACAGACAGGCACTCGTGTGCTCTCTCTTACAGACAGGCACTCGTGTGCAATTACTTACAGACAGGTACTCCTGTGCACTCTTACACTTGTGTGCACTCTCTTTCGGACAGGCACTTGTGTTCTCTTCAGGACAGGCACTCGTGCACTCTCTTCCGGACAGGCACTCGTGTGAACCCTCTTACGAACAGTCACTCGTTTGCGCTTCTTCCGACAGGCCTCTCGTGTGCGCTCTCTCCGGACAGGCACGTCGTGTGCACTCTCTCTTCCGGACAGGCACTCGTGTGCGCTCTTTCCGGACAGGCACTCGTTTGCCTCTCTTCCGGACAGGCACTTGTGTGCGTTCTCTTCGGACAGGCACTTGTGTGTGCTCCTCTTTCGGACAGGACCTCGTGTTCTCTTCCGACAGGCACTTGTGTGCACCTCTTACGGACAGGCACTCGTGTGCACCCCTTATGGACAGGCACTCGTGTGCACTCTCTTACGGACAGGCCTCGTGTCATTCTTTTAACGGACAGCACTCTGTGTGCTCTCTTACAGGCACTCGGTGTGGGCTCTCTTACAGACCGGTACTCGTGCGCTCTCTATAGGCAGGCACTTGTTGTGCTCTCTCTTACAGACCTCGGCACTCTTTGCACTCTCCTTACAGCAGGCACTCAATTGCATCTTTTCTTTACAGACAGGCACTCGTGTGCGCCTCGTCTACAGACAGGCACTCGTGTGCGCTCTCTTACAGACAGGGACTCGTGTGTCTCTCTCTTACAGACAATGCACTCGTGGGCGCTCTCTTACAGATATGCACTCGTATGTGCTCTCTTACAGACATCACTCGTTGGCGCTCTCTTAACACAGCACTCGTGGGTGCTCTCTTACAGACAGGCACTCGTGGGTGCTCTCTTACAGACATACACTCGTGCACGCTCTCTTACAAACTCACTCATGTGCATTCTGTTACAGACAGGCACTCGTGAGCACTCCTTACAGACAGTCCAGTCGCTTGCATTCTCTAAAGACAGTCCATCGTGCACTCATTTACAGACAGACACTCATAGCATCTCTTGCAGACAGGCACTCCTGTGCACTCTCTTACAATGGCACTTCTGTGCACTCTCTTAGAGACAGGCACTCCTGTGCATTCTCTTACAGACAGGCACTCGTGCGCACTCTACGGACAGGCACTCGTGCGCATCTCTAGACAGTCACTCGTGCGCACTCTTACGGACAGGCACTCGTGCGTCACTCTCTTACGGACAGGCACTCGTGTGCATTCTCTTACGGACAGGCCATCATGCTCTCTTACGGACTGGCCTCGTGTGCACCTCTCTTACGGACAGGCACTCGTATGTGCTCTCTACAGACATGCACTCGTTGGCGCTCTCTTACAGACAGGCACTCGTGGTGCTCTCTCTACAGACAGGCACTCGTGGGTGCTCTCTTACAGACATACACCTGTCACGCTCTCTTACAAACAGTCACTCATGTGAATTCTGTTAGCAGACAGGCACTCGTGACACTCGCTTACAGACAGCAACTCGTGTGCATTCTCTTACAGACAGTCACTCGTGCACTCATTACAGACAACACTCAATGCTCTATGCATTCTCTTGCAGACAGGCACCCTGTGCACTCTCTTACAGATAGGCACTTCTGTGCACTCTCTTAGAGACAGGCACTCCTTGCATTCTCTACAGACAGGCCATCGTGTGCACTCTACGGACAGGACTAATGCGGCACATCTTAGTGGCAAGGCACTCTGTGCGTGCACCTCTCTTACAGACAGGCACTCGTGTGCATTCTCTATGACATGACTTAGCTCACGGACGGGCACTCGTGTGCACTCTCTTCGACGGGCACTGATGTAACTCTCTTTCTACGTTCTCTCGGACAGGCACTCGTGTGCACTCTCTACCGACAGGCACGTTTGCTGAACATCACTCTGCCTTCCTTACAGACATGGCACTCGTGGGTGCTTCTCTTGCCGACAGCACTCGTGTGCTCTCCTTTCCGAGACAGGCCACTGCGTGTGCGCTCTCTTCGACAGCACTGTGTGCGTTCTTACGACAGGCACTCGTTGCGGCTCTCCCTTACGACAGGCCCGTGTTCCTCTCTCGGACAGGCATGTGTGCGCCTCTTTCCGTGAAGGCACTCGTGTCTCTTCACAGACAGGCACTCGTGTGCGCTCTCTTAGGACAGGCACTCTGTGCGCTCTCTTATGGAGTGCGCTCTCTTATGGCATTCTCTCTAGAAACACTTTGACACGACAGCTCGTGTGCATTCCTTACAGACAGCACTCGTGTGCCTCTTCGACTCTCTTATGACAGCACGTGTCACTCTCTTACGGGCAGGCACTTGTGCACCTTTTTTCTTCGGACAGGCACTCGAGTGCACTCTTCTCTTAACGGACAGGCACTCGTGTTTCTCTTACAGACGGCACTCGTGTGTATCTCTCTTACGCGACAGGCCCTCGTGTGGCATCTCTTACAGACAGTCACTCGTGTGCATTCTCTTACAGACGGTCACTCTGTGCTTCTCTTACAGACGGCACTCTTGTGCATTCTCTTTTACAGACAGGCACTATGTGCACTCTCTTCAAGGACTTAGGCACTCTGTGGCTCTCTTTAACAGACAGGCACTCCTGACGTCATCTCAACAGGCACTTGGTGTGCTCTCTCTTACAGACAGGCACTCGTTGCGTTCTCTGTACAGGTCACTTGTCGTGCGCTCTCTTACAGACAGGCACCTCTGCACTCTCTTATGGACAGGCCTCGTGGTGACAGGCACTCAATGTGCACTCTCTTACGACAGGCACTCGTGTGCTCTCTCTTACAGACAGCACTCGTTGCATACTTACGCACAGGTATCACTGTGCACCTCTTACACAGGCACTCGGTGCACTATATTACGACAGGCACTCGTGTGCATTCTCTTACACACAGGCAATTCGTGTTTGGTGCACTCTCTTACGGACAGGCACTCGCGTGCACTCTCTTACGTGAACAGGGCACTCGTGTGCATCTCTTACGGACGGCACTCGTGTGCATTTCCTCTAGGAAGGCACCTCATGCCCTCTCTTAACGGACAGGACATCGTTGTGCATCTTTTACAGACAGGCACTCGTGTGCGTTCTCTTATCAGGCACTCATGTGCGCTTCTCTTATCAAGCAGGCACTCGTGCACCTCTCTTACAGACAGGAGGCACTCGTATGCAAAACTCTCTTACAGACAGCACTCGTGTGCACTTTCTTACAGCAGGTACTCCTGTGCGACTCTTACATACAGGCACTCGGCGTGTTTCACATCTGTTTACAGACAGGCACTCGTGTGCACTTTCTTACAGACAGTTACTCCTGTGCACTCTTAACAGAACAGGCACTCGTTTGCACTTATTACATACATTACGGGCACACACACGGCACTCGTTTGCATCTCTCTTACGACATGCACTCGTGTGCACTCTCGTTCGAACAGGCAACTCGGGTGCCTCCTTACTGACAGGCACTCGTGTGCACGTTCTCTACGGACAGGCACTCGTGTGCACTACTCTTACAGACAGGCACTGTGTGCATGTCTCTTAGGACAGGCACTCATGCCCTCTCTTACGACCAGGCACTCGTGTGCATTCTTTTACAGACAGGCACTCGTGTGCGATTCTCTTAGTACAGGCACTCATGGTGCGCTCTCTAAAGACGGCACTATGTGCGCTCTCTTACAGACAGGCACTTATGTTCTCTCTATATAGACAGGCACTCGTGCTCCCTCTTACAGACAGGCACTCGTGGGCCTCTTTCACAGAGGCACTCATTTGCATTACTTTCATCAACCGACAGCACCCGTTTGGCGCTCTCTTAGTAGGCACTTGTGTGGCCTCTCGCTACAGAGGAACTCGTGTGCATCCTTACAGGCACTTGTTTGCGCTCTCTTACAGGACGCACTCGGTGCGCTCTCTTACGGACACAGGCACTCATGTGCCCTCATCTTCCGGACAGGCCACTCGTTGTGCGTTCTCGTGTCCTCGGACAGGCACTTGTAGGTACCCTGTCTGCACTCTTACAGACAGGAGCCCTCTGTGCCACTATATTACAGACAGGCACTAGTGTATTCTCTTACACACAGGCTTCGTGGATGGCCTCTCTTACGGAAGGAAATCGTGTGTGCACCTCTTACGAACGGGCACTCGTGTGCACTTCTTCTTTCGGACAGGGCACTAGTGTGCATTCTCTTAAACGGACAGCACTCATGCCCTCCTCTTGGACAGGACTCGTTGCATGCTTTTACAGACAGGCACTCGTGTGGTTCTCTTACAGGCACTCGATGTGCCCTCTCTTACAGCGAGGCACTCGTGAGCACTCTCTTACAGACAGGCACTATGTGCCACTCTCTACAGACGGCACTCCTACGCTCCTTACAGACAGGGCACTGTGTGCTCTCTCTCTTACAACAGGCACTGTTGTGCTTCTCTTCAGGACTTGTGTGCGCCTCTCTTACAGACAGGCACTCGTGTGGCACTCTCATATGGACACCACTCGTTGGTGAACAGGCCCTCATGTGTCACCTCTCTTACAGACAGCACTCGTGTGCTCTCTCTTACAGACAGGCACTCGTGTGCAATTACTTACAGACAGGTACTCCTGTGGCACTCTTACAGACAGGCACTCGTGTGCACTATGTACAGACAGGCACTGCTGTGCATTCTCGGTTACAGGACAAGGCCTTCGTGTTTCCCTCTCTTTACGGACGGGCACTCGTTTGCACTCTCTTAAGGACAGGCATCGTAGCTGTTGCATTCTTTACGGACAGGTACTCGTGTGCATTACTCTTACGGACAGTGCACTCATGCCTCTCTTACGGACAGGACTCGCTGTGGCATTCTTTTAAGACAGGCACTCGTGTGCGTTTTCCTTACAGGCACTCATGTGCGCTCTTCTCAATCCAGGCACTCGTGAGCGCCTCTTACACAGATCGTCGTGTGCACTCACTGCGACAGGACGTGTGATTTTCTTACAACAGGTAACTCTGTGCTTCTTACATACAGCACTCCGTGGTGTGCACTATATTACAGTACCGGCACCTCGTGTGCATTCTCTTACACACAGGCACTCGTGTGCCTCTCATTTAGCCAGGCACCTCGTGTGCACATCTCTTACAGACAGGCACTCGTGTGCACTCTCTTACGGAAAGACACCGTGGTGCACTTGCTTATACGGACAGGCCCCGTGTGCACTATCTTACGGACAGGCCCTTTGTGCTGGCTTCTCTGAGGGAACAGAGTCACTCATGCCTCTCTCTACGGCAGGCACTCGTGTGCATTCTTTTACAGACATGGAGCCTCGTGTTCGTTCTCTTACAGGCACTCATGTGCGCTCTCTAAAGACAGGCACTCATGTGCGCTCCTCTTACAGACGATCAACTTATGTTCTCCTCTTACAGACAGGGCACTCGTGCTCTCCTCTTACAGACAGGCACTTCGTGGGCGCTCTCTTACAGACAGGCACCATGGTGCATTCTTTTACAGACCAAGGCAATCGTGTGCGCCTCTCTTAGAGGCACTTGTGTGCGCTCTCTTAAGACAGGCCACTCTGTTGCTGCTGCTCTCCTCTTACGCAACAGGCACTCATGGATGCTCTCTTACAGACTGCACTCGTGTGCACTCTCTTCGACAGGCACTCGGTGCCCTCTCTTCCGGACAGGCACTCGTGGTGCACCTCTTCTTCCTGGACAGGCACTCGTGTGGTTCCTCTTCCGGACAAGGCACTCGTGTGCGTGTCTCTCCGGGACAGGCACTTGTGTGCCTCTCTTCGGACAGGCACTTGTGTTATCTTCGGACAGGCACTCTGCACCTCTTCCGGGACAGGGCACTCGTGTGCACCCTCTACGAAACAGTTCACTCGTGTGCGCTTCCTTGCGGACAGGCACTGGGTGCAGCTCTCTTGACTTCGCTCACGGACAGGCTCTCGTTGGCGCTCTCTTACCGGACAGGCACTCGTGTGACGTCCTCTTCCGGAAGGCCTGGGGTTCCACTTCGTCAGGCACTTGTGTCTCTTTCAACAGGCACTCGTGTTCTCTTTCCGGAAGGCACTCGTGTGCCTCACCCTCTTCCGGACCAGGCCACTCGTGTGAACCTCTCTTATAAACACCCGTGTGATTCTCTTTGGACAGGCACTCGTGTGCACCCTCTTATTGACAAGGCAACTTCGTGTGCACTCTCTACCGGACAAGCACTCGTTGCATTCTTTATATCGAAGAGCACTCGTGTGCGCCTCTCTTTAGGCACTCTGTGTCGCTCTCTTACAGGACATGTACTCGTGTGCGCTCTCTTATACAAAGGCACTTGTGTGCTTCTCTCTTACAGACAGGCACTATGGGCACTCTCTTACCAAGCGCACTCATGTTGCATTCTTTACAGACAGGCACTCGTTGTGCGCTCTCTTACAGACAGTCACTCGTCGTGTGCTCTCTTACAAGACAGGGCACTCGTGTTGCGCTCTCTTACAGACAGGCATCGGTGTCGCTCTCTACAGACAGGCACTCCGTGTGCTTCTCTACGACAGGGCACTCGGGGGCGCTCTGCTTACAGACTGCACTCGATGTGCTCTCTACAGACATGCACTGTGGCGCTCTCTTACAAGAACAGGCACTCGTGGGTTCGCTCTCTTAACAGAACATACACTCGTGCCGCTCTCTTACAAACAGTCATACTCGTGGTGCATTCTGTTACAGACAGGCAATCGTGCGCACTCGCTACAAGACAGGCACTCATTGCATTTCTCTTACAGACGTCCACCTCGTGCACTCATTACAGACAGGGTTACCATACATCATATCATTCTCTTGCAGACCAGGGCACTCCTGGTCACTCTCTTACAGATCGGAACTTCTGTGCACTCGCTATAAGACAGGCACTCCTGTGCATTCCTTACAACAGCACTCGTTGCACTTTACGGACAGGCCACTCAGCTAGTGCACTCTCTTAAAGACAGGCACTTGGCCGCACCTCTTACGGACAGAGGCACTCGTGTGCATTCTCTTACGGACAGGCAGCTCGGGTGTGCACTCCTTACAGAGGCACTCGTGTGCACTCTCTTACAGACAGGCACTCGCGTGCATTCTACACATACACCTCACTCTTTACACGACACTCGGTGCCACTCTCTTACTACACACAATGCACTGTGTGCATCTCTTACAAGACTTGAACTCAAACACAGGAACTCGTGTGCACTCTCTTACACACAGAAACTCATGTGGACTCCTCTCACCACAGGGCATATGTGCACTTTCTTACACACAGGACTCGTGCACTCTCTACAGAACAGACACTCACTCTCTTTCTGGTCCTTAAACACTGCAGTGGGTCACTAATGGTAAACCCGCCCACCCAGATAAAGACAGGAGTGTACACAATTTAAAAATTTAACCCCGCCCCCTCACCTACCCAGTCTTTTTCTTCCCTTGCATAGGAAGAATGCAATGAAGCTTTATCCGGATCTAAAGAATGGTTGCCCCCTTCTCTTTCTTGGGCCTAGCGCAATGCCTCCCATTAGTGTTTATGCGCAGCTTGTAGATAACCTGGTACCCAAAAAAGAAACCCGGACCCTCGGCCCCTCTTTAGGGAGCCCGTTGCAACTGAAGAAATTATCCTAAGATTAACCAGTTACGTGTAATGTTTTCCTGCTACGGAAGAAGAAAGACTATCTTACTGGTTCTCCTATGATTGTCTGTGCATTTCTGGAGTAGTTAAGAGAGCCCAGCACATGAGTGTTGTTACACTGTAATCTCGCCTTCCTCGTGAGACAATCCTTACCTGACTGTCAACAATCCCACATGAGTTCGGTGACCTATCCTTCATTCTCCAATTTTTGGAACTCAAGGGTTTTAAGCAGAGTGAAGATGGTGTAACTATCTTTCCGCCAGAACATTCAAAGCCTGAATCCATTGCAGAGATGTATGCCAATCAATGTGGCTCAGTTTCTCATGTCTGTGTTTGCTTCCAAATGTTTGGGGTGTTTACCCACTCTGTGGTTTATCTTCAGGTGTCTACTCATTTTCCCCACTAAATTATAGTCGATTTTCTTGTGGAATGACAATTTGGATATATATATAATATATAATTATATATAGATATCTTATTATATATATATATATCTTAGTAAATATAGGGACAGGAGAGGAGGTCAACTCAACGGCTCAATAAACAACAATTTATTAATGAATCAAAAAGTAAAAAAGTGATGGCCTCAATCAACGCGTTTCGGCTCAAAACACCAAGCCGTCTTCAGAGATATGACGTACCAGGAGGAACCAACATTTACACCAACGTAATGACAATCCACTGGAAGAAAAAAGTGAACCATTAAGAAACAGAAAACAAAATTTAGAACATTAAAACCAAAAGACACAGTAGTGTCGCAATTTACTGAATGGCCATAGACCATTTCATAACGAAAGGGCCAAGCCAATAGAAAACATCCCGGAGGGCACAAAGGGAAAGTATCCAAAGGACTAATGAGTCAAAGCAAGTACAAAATACCAAGCAACTCAGTTAAAGGCAAGGAAACAGTCAAATTGTCCTACAAAGTATTAGGCTAGGTACCACACAGTTACAGATTCTGAAAGATGACACGGATCTGCAAGATCCTGTTCTGCCATCTTTCCAAGATCTGCATACACACTAGGGAGTCTAGCGCTCCGAGGAAATTTCGGACTTGTCCCGAACGAGCGAGACGGCCGCCCGCATCGTTCGGCTCGCGTTTGGCCTCGTTCCGGGAAAATAACGTACACACGTAACGATAAGCACCCCGTAACCGTCGGAACCCGGCCTTTTGAGATACATAGATCTAAAAATCTATTCTATGAACTACCTCAGCACTCGTTTTAGTGCCACTCTTGAATCAACCACTCGAACACTTTACCGATCAAACTTACGTGCATCTCAGTATAAATATACGAAGTTTTAGCACTATGTACTCTTCAAAAACTGACAGTGGTCTAGTGGCCACCACTTATAGAAAGGCCAACTGATAAATTCTCTTACTTACATGCTGCTGTCACACCCTACAAGACCAAATGTGAATGATTTATAGTCAATTTTCCTGCTTGTGCTACGCAATAACTGACTGCTGGTCTGCTGATGAACACTGGATGACTTGTGTCACATATCGTAACAATTCTTACAGAACAAGGATTGTGAGTTAGGAGAAAGGGAGACGAAAAAAATGAGAGGGGGGAGGCTTAACATGCGCATGCAAAACTTCTCCCGGCGGATAGGCAGGAGGCAGAATCATGGGACCAGCCAGGCTCCCGTCTTTAAAACAGACATTGCAGGGCAGCCCATTTGGAGCAGGGATTAAGGTAAGGATTTTTCAAACTCCGCAGTCGGGGCCTGTAGTGGGTAAAAAGTATATATTTTGGGGGTGGACATTGCCCTTCAAGGGTATATTCACTTAGTGTTCCAGTACGATTTAGACCATTAAGAATGCCTAATATGAGTTATGTAGGGGACGCCAATTTACAACTTGTAATTTTTTTTCCAAAGAAAAGATATAATCATTTTTTATATGTAAAATATTAGCAAAATTGTGCCCGTTGGTGCTCAAAGGAAAGTTATGTTGTGTATGTTTTGCTATGTGTGGTACAGTGGATTATAGACTCTTTACAACAGGCCATAATTTGTAAAAACGGTTTACTCAGACAGTACCAGCTTCCAGCGGACACAAAATAGTGATAATCCTGCAGGTCTGGAGTCGCAACCCAGGAACAATCCTGCCCACACTGTGTTGTTGAAACTAAACATCTAGGTTAATACTTATTAGTATACCATGGCAAGTGGTGTGGTACCTCATATATTAACCAGAATGTACCTCACAGCATCATGTTTTTATAATAGCAGTTGCCTATAATGAAATCAACGTATAAAACAACATTTATCATTCCCGTTTAGATAGCTAAAGAAATGGATTTTCCTTTATATACTCTTTTATACAGATCTGAATGAAAAACGCTTCAGAGCAATTTATAATAACTGATAACTACTTTTTTATGTTCAGTATTACAGTAAATCCTTGGTTACCCTACCCTGGCTTTACCACTAAGCAAAAGGCTAGGACTTGCCAGGAACACCTTTATCCTAACCATTTAATAGTGGCTGCCAAATTCAAATTGTTCTATAGCCAATAGTCCACTCCCTAGTTACCCATACAAATGGTCAGATTAAAAATAGTTTTGGCAATTGGGCCTGGTAGAGTCGACAGAGTCTAATTGGGTAATTCCACCTTGCAGGTACCAGGACAGGAGGATTTTAAATCACTACTAATATCAGTAGGCAGCCCATACTATAATACAGGAGAAACAACTATTACAGAGAATAAATGGGCAGAATAAAATGGTATCCCAGCACCGCTGCACCAATTGTGTACCGCGATACTGCTTTATAAATGATATGGGTAGCATGCAAACATGGGTATCTGGTTGGTCTGGCACCAAGAAGACAAGTGCACATAAACAGGACATAAACATACCTGTTGGCAGCAATCAGTGGGTCCCTGTCAATGGTGGTACCACTTTTGAATATTGACCGGGCCTGATAGTGTGTGTCCTTGTAATTTGGTGTACAGTTGTGGCATAGAGAGCAGGGATGTTTTGTCTTTTATACTCACTGATGCCACCTGCAGGCTGGAGATGTTTTATATAAGGAGCCTTGGTATAATTGTCCATACCAATACACAGCACAGCCGTATAGAGAAGAAACTTTTTCTGATTACACTTCTTTACATGGAACAGACACGGGGTGTGGTTTAAGCTGCCATTGACCATCCATTTGAAATAGGGATCTCAGCTCCTTTTAAGTTAAGTTTATGTATTTTGTATATTTTGGTGTTCTACTACCTAATATAAGTCGTGCTATTTTATTACACTACAAAGGGTCATTTAAATGGGTAATAGTGAGATATACAACACACTACAAACACCTTTCTTATGCAATATCATATACCCCCCACCATATTGGTAGCACGCCTAAAACTCAATGCAATTTCTTATGAAATATAAATATTTATTAATATAAGGGATTAGTATAATTACTAACCTTTTTTTCCCTGGTCCTGCATGGCAAGTCCTGAAGGGGTTTATCCCATCCTGTGATTGACAGGATGGTTGTCAGCGATTCTAAGGTTCTCTCCCCTTCTCCATCCTTTGTTTCCTGCTCCTGTGTTGAATGATGAAGCTCATGTTTCTACAAATATTAGGAAATCATAGCAGCTCCCCCACAGCCGACTTCTGGGTCTCGACACTCTCCCCAGATGTTGTACCGCCACATAAGCCACGTTGCGCGATGTGTGGCGCACCGGTACAACAGCCTTACTACGCTTTCCGTTGTTGTTATCAGGAATCGTTCTCCGCGAGGTCGCATGTGATGTCATTTTGGTGACCTTTCCAATAGCTGAATTTCGCGGCTTCTCGCATGCTGCAATCTGTTGCACAGCCAGGAGGCAGTATTCGGTAGGAGTCTGCTGTGGGTACCAGATTTGCTGCTGCTAACGGTGACGTAACTGTACAGCAGAGCTTATATGTGGACTAATAAGTTTCTTATGACATACCTTTGTTTATGTGCACACTGACTGGAGCACAGACACTCAAGAGATTCAAGGGGTGGCCAACACTCAAAGAGAAGCAAGGCGAATTGCCAAAGACATTATTCAAATTCAATTCTTACAGTGCTTACATTTGTTTCATCCGATCATACTCTAGACACAGAGAGTAAAGACGAACACCACTATATCTAGCAACAAGAGCATCCAGAGGGAATCATAGCTCAGTGTGATCAGCCCTGCAATACGAGGGAAAAGCTACTGCTTGAATGTGCTGAAGGCAAAGAACCAGTAACAAACACAGTTCAAGAAACAGTGTTGTCACAAGTAAAATCAATATGGACTCTTCTTTATCAGTTTTCTCTTAGAAATCATGAATCAGAAGGCGCATGGTGAAGCCTGTGACACCAAACCCAATAATCGTACCTCCGGCACACCCTAGAGACAAGTCTATACAAATCTGGAGCCTGGGAATATCAGGAGCCACAAAACGAAAACAACCAGTAAAGATCAAGGGAACCTGAAATCAGCTTAACCCCCTGACACTTTGAACAACTAATCTGTAGAATAAAAAAAAACATTGATGCTATCCGAGCCTCCTCCTCGAGCTAAAACAGACCTCATGTTTTGATCAAAGGGCAGATAGCACGAATTTTCATGTGCATGAATTGAATGAAAGAAATAATCAGCACAGAATTGATTAGCCGGACTGAATTTTCCCTCTCTCAAGGGTTCCAAAGATTTCTCCAGTACCACAAGAAGAGTCCAAGTCAGGGATGCGTGTCCTAGAGTAGAACATCTCATCATCAAGACCATTAAAAAGAACCCAGCTTTACGGCCACTGAAGAAGCAGTGAGCATTAAAGGATTACATGGACAACAAAAAGACACATGTGCAACCATTTTTGGCTAGTATGATTGAAGAAGCCAGATTTCCCGGAGATGAATTGACAGTTACATCTCGGACATCAAAACATCCAACGACTTTATCGTGAAGCCTGTGGTCGATTCCATTAACATCAGCCCAAGATTTGATTTTTGTCAGTTGTGGCAAGAAGGGCTTTATTGATTATTGGAGGCAGACATGCACTCCAACAGGGCCTCTATACTATCCATTTGAGGGTGATCAGCTTTTGGGACCAAACTCGAAGAAACATCTAGAAAATAACTTGCCAAAAAGAGCTTCCACATCCCAGGCCTGAATTTCAGGGGACCATTCCCCATCAACACATCAAAGATCAAGTCAACATCAACGTTACAAAGACCAAAGCGTATAGACGCAGTTGGGGAATTCTTAAACCTTCCAAAACTGGAAGTTGTCCCACAAATCCCAGGTCAAACTTTAGTAATGGAAAGGTCCTCGAGCAGAGATCAACGACCTTTATGATGGTAGAGGAGTCCAACCACTGTGTATAGGGGGCAGGATCTCCCTGATTTTTGAGAGGTCTGGGTCGATCCACTCAAGACAACTGGGTCTCAAGATTGTCAAAATCAGGTTTACGAACCAGAATTAATGTGTCTCTTCCCCAAATGAAACAGATTCCTTCATCTCCCCTCCACCCAAATTACATCAGCAAAGTGCGAATTACAACCTAATATTGGATCGACTTTTATAGTCAATCAGATATAGACAGAAGTTCTTCGAGCCCAAAGAGAAGACGGAGTTCTATTCCCATCTATTCCTAACGAAAAATAAATCATGTGGAATCTCAACCATATTGAATCTGAATTCCTCAACAAATTTCTTCAATACAGGCGATTCAAATGGAGCCATCAGAACCATAACTGCTCAATCACAACAAGGGAATGGCTAGCAAAGATAGACATTACGCGATTGCAATCCTCATATTCCATTCCAACATCATTTTTTTTGTGTTCAATAAACATTTTTTATTTTTATTCTATAGTCTCTTCAGTGTACATAAAAACATAATCTTAGTTAACTATTAGTTTAACAAAGAATTTGTATTGGTGGGCATAATGTTTAAGATAACAATTTTACTTTCTCATATAGTTGTAGTGTCAGTTCAGTTGTTTTTTGGTCTTATTACTCTTCTGCGGACTTAAAACCATTTTTAACATCAAACTTTCATGCTTATTTAGTTTATAAATCAGATCGACTTACTATAAATATTAATCAATTTACCTTTAGAGTTGCCCTTGCTACTTATTAGGTGACGGACTCTCAAGGACGGGACTCCCCGCGGCAAATTACCTTATTGTCGTTAGGTTGAGGGTCCTTGGTTTTCGGATCCATTTCCAAAACCCACATCCCATACTTGGGTCCATTTTTGATACCGTTTATAGTGTTGCAGCTAGGTGTTCTTGGAGTAAATCTCCACAATCTTTTCAATCAATTCCTTTACTGGTGGCTGATTTTTTTCCATGATGGGCCAATGAGCCTCTAGCTGCTGTCAATATATATTACTAAATATTTTGGTTGTGGGCGTCAAACCGTTCCAGTGGTAAGATTGAATAGTGACGTTTGTGGGGAGAGTTTAATTGGTTGGGTGAAGGACCCTCTCTATAGTGTTTTACAGAGTTTCTCCAGAATCTTGAACCTCGGGGCATTGCACACCAGTCAGTGAGTGATCTGCTTGGTCGCCACCAGTCTAAACAGTGGTTGGGGACTGTTTGTATTTTTTTGTTTATGTATTCGAGTAAATATACCAATCATACATATTTTGTATGATTTTTTCTTTGCAGTAATATTTGATGAGAGTTATGCGAGTGTAGGTAGATTTGAGTCCATTGACTCTTCATGCATTTTTGCTTTTATTCTACGATTCCCATTTAATCTTTGGTGATTTATCTGTTGGTTCTATGCAAGATTACTTTGTGGATATTGGTGATAAGCTTTTTGATTTATCAGGGTGTTAATTAGTTTTGTCAATTGTTGAATCTTTGATTGCGACAAACATAATGTTATCAGGGATTTATATTACGGGTGTAAACTGAACCAATTTCCGTTTGGTAATCCCATTAATTTTGGCTTCTTGCACATTTATTAAGTTTCCCTGTCTGGTCTAACAAACTCATTTACTTTACTTATTCCCTTGCTTTTCCATAGTCTAATCTGCATTAGAGAAATGATCTGTAAAAAGGATAATTAAAGATCAGAGAGATTTGTGACTGGTGGTTTATTTAGTCTTTGTGTCAGATTTACTTATCCCAAAATTTGTATATTCGGGAGTATATCCCGACAGTTTGGCTGTATTTCTATTTCTAGTTTCCTATTTTTTTATTTCATCCACTGATCGTGTCTAGCCTATTTGGGGCCCATGAGTGATTACTCATATACCCAGCTTTTTCCATCAACATCATGTGCAGGAAGTTCTTACGTTTTACATTCTGGTGTCCTTATTTTCCGGCCTAGCCCATCGCCCCAAGGGTGTTTCTCAAAGGGGTTTGATTCCCCTAATAAGCAAAACTGAAACGATGGTGCCCAGTATTAGCATATTTGGACGATATTCGATCAAAGCCAAAAGCACACATCACTAATCACCCACATCTCAGTAACCATTCACTTGCTAAGAGTCACGGTTGCGGTAAATTAACGAGGAACAAGTTGTCGACTCCATGCAAACCATATTCAGGTTCCAAGGAACTCACCTAGACACACGCAACATGTCTATAGCCCTCTCTCTAGAACGCCTAACAACACACCATGTTCAACAACAAATTTATCCAGTCCAATCTCCACACCGGCGCATGTCAGCCCAAATGCTGGGGGAACGCTCACTTCGAATCTACTAGATTGTGTCCCATTGGGCTAATGTTACACATCAGGAACCTACAGACCACTCTTCATAAAACCAATCAATATCCCGAGCAAGGGAACCGAACCAGCTCATTTTTCATCATCCCGGGAACACAGAACCAGAAAGCAGATTTCTCCAGTCAGGAAAGGATTTGAATCCAGTAGAATGGCATGTCCTTCACCCGTCAGGTATGTCAAGTGCAATCTGCACAGCAACATGGGGGGTCACCCCTCTTATGATCCTGATGGACTTCAAAACTCAAACCTTCAAGTGAGGGTATACTAACACTGAGGTTTTGGAGACTGAACCCTCAAAACAGATTCCTTACTCGGTAACTGAATCTCACCCTTCATATTTGTTTCCCACCATTGCACTAATACCAGAAGTGCTTTGAATATTTCAAGACTAGGCAAGCTGGGGAGATCTCAGCTCTTGGTTGTTGAAGCATCTGAGTCCAGTATTTCTTCTTGTCTTCCTCTAAGTCCGAGACCATCGCGGATTCCTCCAAGATGGGCTAAAGAAAGGGCCTCAGTTGGCATCCTAAATCCACAGGTTTCTGCCATTTCGGTCGGCCCTCAACTAACACCAAATGGCGTTTCGTACACCTAATAATCATCAGATTTCTTCAAGGGGGGAAATCCATATAAAGACCCCCTATCAAGTCCATGGGTTCTCCTTGGACTTACCTGTTTGGTCCTAAAGCTCTCAAAGTGAAGTCTTTTAACCAATCGCTATTTCTATCCACTAGTTAACTTTGAAAACATAGACTTTTTAGTAGCTGTCACTGTCTGGCTAGAAAGATGGAGAATCAGAGCACGAGAGAAATCAACAAAGTAATTTTTAATACCAGGACAACGATATTCTAACCAAAGTAGTTTCAAAACTGTCATTACATGAGGACATAAGTCCTCCCTACACTTCTCGATGAGATGCACATGGAATCCCTCAGGTCCCCAGCCCCTTGACGTTGTGCAGATTGATTGGTACCATCTGAACAGAACCTCCTCTTTCAGGAAGTCAGAACTCCTGTCTGATCTACACTCGGGAAGCAGTAATGGCCATCAACCATCCATTGCTACTGTGCGATGGATCAAATCCTGCATACTCTGCCTATAAAAGTCAGGCAGCAAACCCCCCTTTTGGGGTCACAGCACACTCTAACCAGCAGGCAGTGAGCATCATGGGGCCTTACTGCCAGGGTCTCTTCCTTCCGACATCTGGACATCTTTGTGACCTTTAATTAAGCACTCTAAATTGATTCGTCACTCGTATTTGGAGGAAAAGTTGTTTGTCAGGCAATCACATTAAATATTTCTTTTGTCTCAGTCATTTTCTGTTCCTCCATTTATCATTCACGTTTTCAGATCCCTATAAGTGCCAACTGCCGTGCAGGACCAGGAAAGCCTAAAATTTATACTTACGTAATTTCTTTTTCCTGTGTCCGTAAACCGCATGTTCTAGGTTCCCACCCTTTCTTGTTAACATCTCTCATCTCTCGCAGACAGTCAATAAAGCAATGGAGGAAGGGGAGGCAAAAACTTTTATATCAGCTGACAACCATCGTAATCACAAGGTGAGGGGGATGGGGAGGATGAGACCTTTTGGGCCTGGAGGCAAAATATAACCAAGTGTACCCTTTCACGTTAGAATCACAACATTTTTGACGCAGCCCCACTTTGCTAAGGTCACACATTTGTGGAGAGTGCCCATTTTTAAGACCACTATTCCCATTTTATCTTTTCAAGTGTATATGTGGTTAAAGGACACTTATGTCCTAAAAGCTTCTTTCCTCCCCCCTTCCAAGAACTCGGGGTGAGGCCCAAATCCATCCCAAGTCTAATGGTGGTCTGTCTTACACTGGTCTAATGAACTAGGGCTGACAACACCTGCTGAATGAGGATGACTACAATGACAACCTGGCTTACAATCTTAGGGCTGGCAACACTGGTATGCAATCAAGGGCCCTGACAATACTGGTAATGAGATGATGGGCTGATGACACTGCTATGAACCTGGAGACTTGACTGGTTAAACATCTGAAGGAGGAGAAGAAGTTTCCATGGTCACTTGTCCCATGGTTAGAGCTATAGTTGTGTGCTGTGCCTTCAAGGCACAATTTACTAGTAGCTTCTGGGGCACCCAAATTTTTCATGGAGCACAAGCACAGGTGACACATTTGCCCCTCAGCCTACTGGGTCAGTCCTCCCCTGAGTCTTTAGTGAATGCTATGCATTGCGTGACATCACGGGGCCTGGAGGGAAAGCCAAAGCAACTTTTGGTGGTGACTGTTTACCACAAGGGTAACAGGTCACTGTGGGTCAGTGCGCCGCGCAAGCATACCCCCCCATCCCCCCTATCGCATTACTAACTCTGTAACTCACGTCCTTGCTGATAGCAGACTACGCATGGCCACATGTACTTAGGAAGAGGGAGGCAATGGAGAAATTTGGATGGTTCTGTTGCTGGGCCTCCCAGGTCACTGCCAGTCCCAATTGTGGAGTCAATTGCTTCAACCCCCCCCCCCCCCCGCCACACCTTACTCTCTTTCTCATCTCATCGACAAGCCTTTATAGCAGTTCACAGTCAGAGGCACCATGCAAAAGCACTTACATACTCTTAAAACAGCCACTCAGGCACACTCACAGCCAGGTCCCTCACAAAGGAAGCTTCACATATTTCCAACATTTAACACCACACTTCTTTAACAGGACATGCAAAAAATGTTTTAGCTGTGTAGGGAATTAATAAATCAGTTAACCTGTTAGGTCTTCTTGTTTGGCAAGATTCGGCCCAGTCTGGCTGACTGTGTAAAAGTATGAAATATACAGTAATATCCCCCAATACAGGGATCACAAAGAGTCAATATCCCCCATACAAGGCAGTCCCATATACATTAATATCCCCAAGTACAAAGAGTCCATCTACAGTACTATCCCCCCAAAGAGAGTACACATAAAGCGTAATTCCCCCAGTACATAGGACCAGCATATAAGTAATATCCCCCCAATACAGGAGTCCATAAAGAGTAGATCCCCCATACAAGAGTCCATACAGAGTAATATCCCCCCATACAGGAGTCCATAAGAGTAATATCTCCCAATACAGCAGTCCATACCAGAGTAATATCCCCCAATACAAAGAGTCCATAAGAGTAATATCCCCCAATAAGAGCAAGTAGCGAGTCCATATACGCAATACTCCCCCCAATACAGGGTCATATGAGTAATACCCCCACTACAAAGATCCATAAAGAATAATACCCCAATACAAAGAGTCCTATACAGTAATATCCCCCAAATAAAGTCATACAGATAACTATACCCCCAAAGAGTCCATATAGGATACAATCCCCAATACAAAAAAGTCCATATACAGTAATATCCCACCATACAGAGGCATATCCAGTAATATCCCACAATCTGAGAGTCCAATACAGTAATCCCCCCAAATACAGAGAGTCCATATACAGTATATCCCCACATACAGAGAGTCCAAAGAGAATATCCCCCAATACAAAGAGCCATAACAGTAATATGCCCAACAATACAGGAGAGTCCATAAAGAAGTAATATCCCACCAGACAGAGTGAGCCCATATACTAATATCCCCAATACAGAGAGTCCATAAAGGAGTAATATGCCCCAGTAACAAAGAGTCATATGACAGTAATTTCTAATCACCAATACAAAGTACCTAATAGGGTATTTCCCCACATAATAGAGTCACGCTAAAGGTGTATACCCTCCATACAGAGAGTCCATATAGAGTAATATCCCCAAACAAAGTGTCCATAACTGTAAGTCCCAATACAGTGTCCATATAGAGTAGGACCCCAATCAGTTGTCCATATAGAGTAGACCCCAAACGTGTCCATATACGGAAGCCCCAATCAGTGTCCATATACAGTAAGCCCCAATACAGTGTCCATATACAATATCTTCCCCAATACACAGTGTTATATACATAATATCCCCCAATACAAAGTGTCCATCATAGGAGTAATACTACCCCTAATACACCAATCTACAGAGTGTATATATAAAGTTAATATCCCCCAATACAAAGTGTCCATATACGTAATATTCCCCCCAATACAGAGTCTCCATATGGAGTAATACTTCCCCACTAAGAACATATCAGGTTAATCCCCCCAATGCAAGTTTATATATTACAGTAATGACCCCCCCCAATACAGAGTAGTCCATCTCACAGTAAAACCCCTCAATACACGAGTATCCATTTACGTAAGCCCACTATACAGAGCTGTTTATATACAGTAACACCCACAAGACAGAGTGTCCATAAATAGGAAGCCCCCAAATAGATGTACAGATAGTAAATATTTCCAATACAGAGTGTAATTGGGGGGATATTACTGTAATAGACACTCTGTATTGGGAGATATACTGTATATGGTACACTGTTTGGGGGTCTTCCTCTATATGACAACTGTATTGGGGTCTTAACTCTATATGGACACTTTCATATCGGGGGACTTACTGTTTATATTGACCACTGTTTTGGGGGAATACTGTATATGAACACATTGAAGCTCACTGTTTTGGACCTCTTTTTGGGGGCTTTCCTATATATGGGCCTCTGTATTGGGGTTTACGTAATAACACTCTGTATTAGGGGACTACTGAAAATGGATACTCTGATTGCTAGGGGCTTTACTGTTATGGACTCTCCTGTATTGGGGGATTGTACTGTATCATAGCACTCTGTAGTGGGGGGATATAGTACTGTAATATATACACTCTGTATTGGGGGATATTACTGTATATGTCTATATTCGGTGGGATATTACTGGTAGGTATACACTTGTATTGGGGGAATTACTGTATATATACACTCCGTATTTGGGGGATACACTGTATAGGGACACTTTGTATTGGGGGAGATAATTACTGTATATATACACTTATATGGGGATATACGTATATAACACTTGTATTGGGAGGATATACTGGATATATACACACTGTATTGGGGGATTACATATATGTACACTTTGTATGGGGTATTTGTATATATACACTCTGTATTGGGGGTGGATCTTTACGTATATGTAGACACTTTGTATATGGGGATATTACTGTATAATACAATCGTCTTGGGGGTATACCAATATGGACACTTTGTATTGGGGGAATTATGTATGAAATTACACCTCTGTATTGGGGGATGATATTACCGTATATGGACACTTTGTTTGGGGGAATTACTGATAATACACTCGTGTATTGGGGGATATTAACCGTATAGACACTTGTTTTGGGGATATTACTGTTATATACACTGCTGTATGAGGATATTACTACGATATGGACACTTGTATTGGGGATATTTAGTATAAAAAATCACCTCTTATGTGGGAATTTACCGTATATGGACATTTGTATATGGGTATTACTGTATATATATACCACTCGTATTGGGGGAATTACCGATTATGGGACACTTTGTATTGGGGGATATTACTGTATATATTACACTCTGTGTGGGGGATATACGTATATGGACACTTGTATTTGGGGGATATATCTGTTATATACACTCTGTATGGGGGATATTTCCGTGGTATGACACTTTGTATTGGGGGATTTACTGTATATATACACTCTGTATTGGGGGATTTACCGTATAGAAGAAACTTTGTATTGGGGAGTTCACGGTCTATATACACTCTGTATTGAGGGGTATCACTGTCAGTAGCTAAGTTGGTGACTACAGTTATTATTGCAGTAGGAGGTTTTTTTTGTTCCTTCCCATCTCATCTGACCGAACTTACTCTGTCTCTTATGCTAACACTCCTCTTGTAGGTGTTCCTCTTAGTGGGTGAGTGCCACAAGGGGGCAGATCTTGGACCCTTATTATTCTAACCTACGAAAAAAACTACATCCGCACACTATTTCTCTTGGGAGATGGTCATTAGCACTTGTGGATTCAAGTAGGGGTATTATTGGACTCCAATCTCTCTTCCTTTCTTTAACCACATTAACTATGCTTGCGAAAACCTGATGCTTTTTCCTTCTCAATATAGCCAAAATCCGTAGGTTTTCCTTCTCTCAACCAATCACCGCTATGCTTATGCATGCTCTAATTCTATCATCCGCCTGGACTATTTGCAAACTCTGCCACACATATTGTTTCGCTCTCTAATAAATAAAGGACGCCAAAATCTCCTCTGACAAAACGTTTAAACGCGTCATGTCATGCAAAATCCTTCTAAACATGTTAAAGCCCTTCGCGCTGCTTCTCCTCCTATATTTCTCCCGTGTGTCCTATAATGTTCCCCAGTCCCCATCTCCCGCGTTCATCGCAAACAGCTTTGTACAGACCCCCCACTTGGACTGCTTCCTCTCGCCTTAACACTTAATCTCATTGTGCTCTCCCATCCTCTGGAATTCCTTATTCCCCACTTTCGTCAGAAACCTCTATTAGCAGGTTTAAATCTGCCTTACATCCTACCTATCTGGTAACCAGCACAGTCATACTATTGTTTTATTTGCATGCATTCATCTACTACTTGTTACCACCACCCTAAACTAGATGTAAGCTCACGGGGAGGGACCTTACTTTTCTCTTTGTGGCAAACAAACTCTAGCACTTCTGTTATATAATTGTATGTATTTCTATGTACAATGAACTATCATGTATTAGATAGTCTTGTATTGTATTGACTTTCAATTGTATTTTGTTACTGTATCAGCGCCTGCGCCCACCCAAGTTGGCACTATATAAATAAAACTATGCTACAAGCATGGGTGGTTATACAGAGCTCTTGGTATTGTCGGATGTGCAGTAATAAAAACTCATGGAATAATGAGTAGTTTTGGTTATTGTGCTTTTTTGTATATTGGTATTGGTATGGTATTTTTTACAAACCAAACCTTTTTGCCGTTTGCAATGACCACACCACTATTTCATTGGCCATTACCAAAGTTTTCATTTGCAAATTTGAAAATGTAAACACTTCCCCTTTTGCAGATAACGTGTGCCTAGAGATCTTTGTTTTTAGTTGAAGTTTGTTGATGGCGCAACCGCGCCATAATGATGGGGAAAGGGGAGCGTGTGTGCACAGTACATGGCTTACCTGACATGTTAAAAGTTTAAAGGCCCTAAAATACCGTGTGCATAGGAATTTTGGTTTACTATTTGGCATCGGTAGTAAAAGAACACGGTTATACACGTAGTAGTAAAATGCACCTTTTCTATCTGACCTGTGTGGATAAGGGAGAACTCTGATTAGTAATAGCTTTTTTTTTTCCTTTTTTAGCAAAGGGTGATGTATATATAATCAGGGAAACAGGTCCACTGGGCACTAGAAATGAATCACTGGGCCTGTTGCAGCCGGACTAACCTTGTCAATAATGGAGCCTGCAGTCAGCTTATATTTAGCAGAGGAAACAGTGTTATGGGGATAATTCTGCCAAGAATATGGAAACAAAAACACAATGCAAGGACAAACCTGATCACAACAGGACTGCAGAGGCTCGAGCTGGATAAATTACCATGGACAGTAAGGGACAGTCCAGTAGCCACAATAAGAGTGAATGTAATTATACAACTAATCACCCTTAAAGGTGGAAAAGATTCATCACACACAAGGTATAACTTGAAAGTTCTATTCTAATCAATGGACCAATTTGATGTCATGATCCATATTTTCAAAATTACACGGAGTCCTCTTGAAGATGAAGATTGTACATTTCTGTAAGTTTAAAGGGAACTTGTGGTCTATTAAAAACCAGTTTATTTTAAATGACGGGCCAGCTGTTCCTATCCTCTTTTAACGAGCCATCAACCATGCTCTTATGTGCTGTCACAGCCGAAATATGAAGAATCCTGATCAAACAGTTAGGGGGTGAGAGATATGAATCGCAGTCAGAAATATACTTCCTCTTCTATCCGCCTTAGCGGTTGGAACTGGCTCAGTGCATGACTGAGGGTAGGAGGGGGTGGGGAGAACAGCACAGCCAAGCACGGCTTTTTTTACTGCCTGCCCACTTGCTAGGCTCCCTTCCCACTCGTGGGCCCTGTGTCCCCCCTCCCCTACGGACCAAACCTGGGCCCCTTCCCTGCAGCCAGCCCCCTTGGCCCTCACACTGCATGTGACTCTGCCCCCGCCCATCGCGGGTCCTGTGGCTCTCCCCCACTGACCTCAGACCAATCCTACAGACGACTGGTGTAAAAAGCAGCCTTTTTAGCAGAGAAAGAGCAGTTTTTTAAACTGCTATTCTTTCTCTGCTTAAAAGCTGCTTTTTAACAAGTTTTCCGTAAGTGGGAG
>JAACNH010004343.1:0-24495 GCA_019447015.1 Hymenochirus boettgeri | reverse complement strand
ACTTGTCGACCATCAAAACTTCAAGGATGTGCAATCGTTGCAAGGGGATCTAGATAGATATCACATTGGGCTGCCTAAGTGGCAGCCGATGACATGAAATTCAATGTGTGATTCAAAATGTAAGGTGATGCATTTTGGACTTAAAAATAATTGTGCTACTTGTATTACAATAAAGGGCTCGTGTAAGTGTTACAGTGAAATCCGTTGGGAAAGGGATCTTGGAGTTTTGGTGGATAACAAACTTAAGGTAAGCAAGCAGTTGCCAGGCGGCAAAACAAGCCAGAGACAGCATGGTATTGTCTGTATAAAGCGGGCTATGGATTTCAAGGGAGGAGGAAAAGTAATTCTCCCTGCTTTACAAAGAATTGGGAAGGCCTCATTTGGAATAGAGTGCAATTTGGAATCCGTGTAACAAAAAGGGACATTCTTTTGAAATGGAAAGGGTTCAGAGAAGGCGAAACTAATTAATAAGGGGATTGGGGAGCTTGAATATTTGATATGAAGAAGAGAGAGAGACTGGAAAAAGGTTTTTTTACCAATTATTGTTACGCTGGAGAAAAGCGCTTTGCGCCGGGGATATGATTACTGTGATAAATAACAGTTAACGGGCATACAATATAAAACTATCTGGGGCATTGTCACCAAGAGAAATGTCAAAGGAAACGAAGGAATCCCTTAAGAACTTGAAGAAAACAAGGTTTAGGCTTAAAGCTCGGAAAGGGTTTTCACTTTGTGAGACGTTAGTACAGTAAGCTATGGAACTGTCTTCAGTGACGTTGTTATGGGCAGGTTCATTGGTCAGTTTAAAAAAAAAAAGTGGGATGAGTGTTTACCAAAACAGGAATGTTACAAGTTACTGGTATTATTAACATAAAGTAGAGTTGGGAAAGGGTTGTCACTGTGGAACGGGATAAGCTATGGAACTGCTTCCAGTGGACGTTTATGGCAGGTTCATTGGTCAGTTTAATAAAAAGCTGGATGAGTTTCTCTAAACAAGGAATGTTACAAAGTACTGGGATTGATACATAAAGTAGAGTGGGAAAGGGTTTGTCACTGTGAGAACGGTAAAAGCTATGGAACTGTCTTCCAGTGGCGTTGTTATGGCAGGTTCATTGGTCAGTTTAATAAAAGCTGGATGGATTTCTACAGCAAGGAATGTTACAAGTTACTTATTGATACATAAAGTAGAGTTGGGAAAGGGTTTGTCATGTGAGAACGGTTAAAGCTATGGAACTGTCTTCCAGTGGACGTGTGTTATGGCAGGTTCATGGTCAGTTTAATAAAAGAGCGGATGGAGTTTTACAAACAGGAATGTTACAAGTTACTGGTGATTGATACATAAAGTAGAGTTGGGAAAGGGTGTCACTGTAGGAGAACGGGTAAAGCTATGGAACTGTCTTCCAGTGGACGGTGTTATGGCAGGTTCATTGGTCAGTTTAATAAAAAGCTGGATGGTGAGTTCTACAAACAAGGAATGTTCAAGTTACTGGGATTGTTACATAAAGTAGAGTTGGGAAAGGGTTTGTCACTGTTGAGACGGTAAAGCTATGGAACGTCTTCCAGTGGACGTTGTTATGGCAGGTTCATGGTCAGTTTAAAAAAAGTGGATGAGTTTCTACAAACAAGGAATGTTACAAGTTCTGGTATGATACATAAAGTAGAGTTGGGGAAAGGGTTTGTCACGTTGAGAACGGTTAAGAATAAAGCTAGGAACTGTCTTCCAGTGGACGTTGTTATGGCAGGTTCATTGGTCAGTTTAATAAAAGCTGGATGAGTTTCTACAAACAAGGAATGTTACAAGGTACTGGTATTGATACATAAAGAGAGTGGGAAAGGTTGCACTGTGAGAACGGATAAAGCTATGGGAACTGTCTTCAGTGGGACGTTGTTATGGCAGGTTCATTGGTCAGTTAATAAAAGCTGGATGAGTTTCTACAAACAAGGAATGTTACAAGTTACTGGATTGATACATAAAGTAGAGTTGGAAAGGGTTTGTCACGATGACTGTGAGAACGGGTAAATATAAAGCTATGGAGAACTGTCTTCCAGTGGACGGTGTTATGGCAGGTTCATTGGTCAGTTTTAATAAAAAGCTGGATGAGTTTTACAAACCAGGAATGTTACAAGTTACTGGGTATGATACATAAAGTAGAGTTGGGGAAGGTTTGTCACTGTGAGACGGTTAAAGCTATGGAAGGTCTTCCAGTGGACGTTGTATGGGCAGGTTCATTGGTCAGTTTAATAAAAAGAGGTGGATGAGTTTCTACAAACAAGGAATGTTACAAGTTACTGGTATTGATACATAAAGTAGAGTTGGGAAAGGGTTGTCACTGTGAGAACGGTGTAAGCTATGGAAGTGTTGTCTTCCAGTGGACGTGTTATGGCAGGTTCATTGGTCAGTTTTAATAACAAAAGCTGGATGAGTTTCTACTAACAAGGAATGTTTACACAGGTACTGGTATTGGATACATAAGTAGAGTTGGGAAAGGGTTTTCACGGTTGAGAGACGGTAAAGCTATGGAACTGTTCCAGTGGACGTTGTTATGGCAGGTTCATTGGTCAGTTAATAAAAAGCTGGATGAGTTTCTACAAACAAGGAATGTACAAGTTACTGGTATTGATACATAAAGTAGAGTTGGGAAAGGGTTTGTCACGGTGAGAACGGTTAAAGCTATGGAATGGCTTCCAGTGGACGTTGTTATGGCAGGTTCATTGGTCAGTTAAAAAAAGCTGGATGGTTTCTAAAACAAGGAATGTTACAAGTTACTGGGATTGATACATAAAGTAGAGTGGGAAAGGTTTGTCACGTTGTAGAACGGTAAAGCTATGGAACGTCTTCCAGTGGACGTTGTTATGGCAGGTTCATTGGTCAGTTAATAAAAAGCTGGATGAGTTTCTACAACAAGGAATGTTACAAGTACTGGTATTGATACATAAAGTAGGTGGGAAAGGGTTTGTCACTGTGAGATACAAAGCTATGGAAACGTTCCAGTGGACGTTGTTATGGCAGGTTCATTGGTCAGTTTAATAAAAAGATGGATGAGTTCTACAAACAAGGAATGTTACCAAGTTACTGGGGGATTGATACATAAGTAGAGGTGGGAAAGGGTTTGTCACTGTGAGAACGGTAAGCTATGGAACTGTCTCCAAGTGGACGTTGTTATGGCAGGTTCATTGGTCAGTTAATAAAAAGCTGGAGAGTTTCTACAAACAAGGAATGGTTACAAGTTACGGTATTGATACATAAAGTAGAGTTGGGAAAGGGTTTGTCACTGTGAGAAACGGAGGTAAAGCTATGGAACTGTCTACCAGTGGACGTTGTTATGGCAGGTTCATTGGTCAGTTTAATAAAAAGCTGGATGGATGTTTCTACAAACAAGGAATGTTACAAGTTACTGGGATTGATACATAAAGTAGAGTTGGGAAAAGGGTTTGTCACTGTGAGAACGGTTAAAAGCTATGGAATGTTCTACCAGTGGACGTTGTTAGGCAGGTTCATTGGTCAGTTTAATAAAAAGTGGATGAGTTTCTACAAACAAGGAATGTTACCAAGGTACTGGGATTGATACATAAAGTAGAGTTGGGGAAAGGGTTTGTCACTGGTGAGAACGGTAAAGCTTATGGAAACTGTCTTCAGTGGACGTTGTTATGGCAGGTTCATTGGTCAGTTTAATAAAAAGCTGGATGAGTTTCTACAACAAGGAATGTTACAAGTTACTGGATTGATACATAAGTAGAGTTGGGAAAGGGTTTGTCATGTGAGAACGGTAAAGCTATGGAACTGTCTTCCAGTGGACGTGTTATGGCAGGTTCAATTGGTCAGTTTAATAAAAAGCTGGATGAGTTTCTACAAACAAGGAAGTTACAAGTTACTGGGATTGAAATAAAAGTAGAGTTGGGAAGGGTTTGTCACTGTGAGAACGGTAAAGCTATGGAACTGCTTTCCAGTGGACGTTGTTATGGGGCAGGTTCATTGGTCAGTTTAATAAAAAGCTGGATGAGTTTCTACAAACAAGGAATGTTACAAGTTACTGGTATTGATACATAAAGTAGAGTTGGGAAAGGGTTTTGTCACTGTGAGAACGGTAAAGCTATGGAACTGTCTTCAGTGGACGTTGTTATGGCAGGTTCATTGGTCAGTTTAATAAAAAAGCTGGATGAGTTTCTACAAACAAGGAATGTACAAGTTACTGGTATTGATACATAAAGTAGAGTTGGGAAAGGGTTTGTCACTGTGAGAACGGTAAAGCTATAGAACTGCTTCCAGTGGCGGAGTTGTTATGGCAGGTTCATTGGTCAGTTTAATAAAAGCTGGATGAGTTTCTACAAACAAGGAATGTTACAAGTTACTGGATTGATACATAAAGTAGAGTTGGGAAAGGGTTTTGTCACTGTGAGAACGGATAAAGCTATGGAACTGTCTTCCAGTGGACGTGGTTATGGCAGGTTCATTGGTCAGTTTAATAAAAAGCTGGATGAGTTTCTCAAACAAGGAATGTTACAAGTTACTGGGATTGATACATAAAGTAGAGGTGGGAAAAGGGTTTGTCACTGTGAGAACGAGTTAAAGCTATGGAACTGTTTCCAGTGGACGTTGTTATGGCAGGTTCATTGGTCAGTTTAATAAAAAGCTGGATGAGTTTCTACAAACAAGGAATGTTACAAGTTTAGGGATTGAACATAAAGTAGAGTTGGGAAAGGGTTTGTCATGTGAGAACGTGTAAAGCTATGAACTGTCTTCCAGTGGACGTTGTTATGGCAGGTGTCATTGGTCAGTTTAATAAAAAGGGGATGGGTTTCTACAAACAAGGAATGTTACAAGTTACTGGTATTGATAATAAAGTAGTAGAGTGGGAAAGGGTTTGTCACTGTGAGAACGGTAAAGCTATGAAACTTTTCCAGTGGACGTTGTTGTGGCAGGTTCATTGGTCAGTTTAATAAAAAGCTGGATGAGTTTCTACAACAAGGAATGTTACAAGTTACTGGGATTGATACATAAGTAGAGTTGGGAAAGGGTTTGTCACTGTGAGAACCGGTTTTAAAGCTATGGAACTGTCTCTTCAGTGGACGTTGTTATGGCAGGTTCATTGGGTCAGTTTAATAAAAAGCTGGATGAGTTTTACAAACAAGGAATGTTACAAGTTACTGGGATTGATACATAAAGTGAGAGTTGGGAAAGGGTTGTCACTGTGAGAACGGTTTTAAAGCTATGGAACTGTCTTCCAGTGGACGTTGTTATGGCAGGTTCATTGGTCAGTTTAATAAAAAGCTGGATGAGTTTTCTCAAACAAGGAATGTTAAAGTACTGGGATTGATACATAAAGTAGAGTTGGGAAAGGGTTTGTCACTGGTGAGAACGGTAAAGCTATGGAACTGTCTTCCAGTGGACGTTGTTATGGCAGGTTCATTGGTCAGTTTAATAAAAAGCTGGATGAGTTTCTACAAACAAGGAATGTACAAGTTACTGGTATTGATACATAAAGTAGAGTTGGGAAAAGGGTTGTCACTGTAGAGAACGGGTAAAGCTATGGAACTGTCTTCCAGTGGACGTTGTTATGGCAGGTGTCATTGGTCAGTTTAATAAAAGAGCGGATGAGTTTCTACAAACAAGGAAGTTACAAGTTACTGGTATGATACATAAAGTAGAGTGGGAAAAGGTTTGTCACTGTGAGAACGGTTAAAGCTATGGAACTGTCTTCCAGTGGACTGTTTATGGCAGGTTTCATTGGTCAGTTAATAAAAAAAGCTGGATGAGTTTCTACAAACAAGGAATGTTACAAGTTACTGGATTGATACATAAAGTAGAGTTGGGAAAGGGTTTGTCACTGGAGAACGGTAAAAGCTATGGAACTGTCTTCCAGTGGACGTTGTTATGGCAGGTTCATTGGTCGTTTTAATAAAAAAGCTGGATGAGTTTTACTAACAAGGATGTACAAGTTACTGGTATTGATACATAAAGTGAGAGTGGGGAAAGGGTTTGTCACTGTGAGAACGGTATAAAGCTTATGGAACGGTATCTTCCAGTGGACGTTGTTATGGCAGGTTCATGGTCAGTTTAATAAAAAAGCTGGATGAGTTTCTACAACAAGGAATGTTACAAGTTACTGGTATTGATACATAAAGGGTTGGGAAAGGGTTTGTCACGGTGAGAACGGTAAAAAGCTATGGAACGTGTCTTCCAGTGGAGTTGTTTATGCAGGTTCATTGGTCAGTTTAATAAAAAAGCTGGATGAGTTTCTACAACAAGGAATGTTACAAGTTACTGGTATTGATACATAAAGTAGAGTTGGGAAAGGGTTTGTCACTGGTGAGAACGGTATAAAGCTATGGAATGTCTTCCAGTGGACGTTTTATGGCAGGTTCATTGGTCAGTTTAATAAAAAGCTGGATGAGTTTCTAAACAAGGAATGTTACAAGTTACTGGTGATTGATACATAAAGTAGAGTTGGGAAAGGGTTTGGTCACGGTGGAGAACGGTTAAAGCTATGGAACTGTCTCCAGTGGACGTGTTTATGGCAGGTTCATTGGTCAGTTTAATAAAAGCTGGATGAGGTTTCTACAAACAAGGAAGTTACAAGTACTGGTATTGATACATAAGTAGAGGTTGGGAAAGGGTTTGTCACTGTGAGAACGGTTAAAGCTATGGAACTGTCTTCCAGTGGACGTTGTTATGGCAGGTCATGGTCAGTTTAATTAAAAGTGGATGAGTTTACTACAAACAGGAATGTTACAAGTTACTGGTATGATACATAAAGTAGAGTTGGGAAGGGTTGTCACTGTGAGAACGGAAAGCTATGGAACTGTCTTCCAGGTGGACGTTGTTATGGCCAGGTTCATTGGTTCAGGTTAATAAAAAGATGGATGAGTTCTACAAAAACAAGGAATGTTACAAGGTTACTGGGATTGATACTAAGTAGAGTTGGGAAAGGGTGTCACTGTGAGAACGGTTAAGCTATGGAACTGTCTACCAGTGGACGTTGTATGGCAGGTTCATTGGTCAGGTTAATAAAAAGCTGGATGAGTTTCTACAAACAAGGAATGTTACAAGTACTGGGAATTGATACATAAAGTAGAGTTGGGGAAAGGTTTGTCACTGTGAGAACGGTATAATTTAAGCTATGGAACTGTTCTACCAGTGGACGTTGTTTATGGCAGGTCATTGGTCAGTTTAATATAAAAAGCTGGATGAGTTTCTACAAAACAAGGAATGTTACAAGTTACTGGGATTGATACATAAAGTAGAGTGGGAAAGGGTTTGTTCACTGTGAGAACGGTAAAGCTATGGAACTGTCTTCACAGTGGACGTGTTGTTAGGCAGGTTCTATGGTCAGTTTAATAAAAAGCTGGATGAGTTTCTACAAACAAGGAATGTTACAAGTTACTGGGATTGATACATAAAGTAGAGTTGGGAAAGGGTTTTGTCACTGTGAGAACGTTAAGTTAACAAAGCTATGGAACTGTCTTCCAGTGGACGTTGTTATGGCAGGTTCATTGGTCAGTTTAATAAAAAGTGGATGAGTTTCTAAAAAAACAAGGAAGTTACAAGTTATGGTATTGAATAAACGTAGAGTTGGGAAAGGGTTTGTCACTGTGAGAACGGTAGGTAAAGCTATGGAAACTGTCTCCAGTGGACGTTGTTATGGGAGGTTCATGGTCAGTTTAATAAAAGCTGGATGAGTTTCTACAAACAAGGAATGTTACAAGTTACTGGTATTGATACATAAAGTAGAGTTGGGAAAAGGGTTTGTCACTGTGAGAACGGTAAAGCTATGGAACTGTCTTCCAGTGGACGTTGTTATGGCAGGTTCATTGGTCAGTTTAATAAAAAGCTGGATGAGTTTCTACAAACAAGGATGTTACCGTCTAGGTATTGATAATAAAGTAGAGTTGGGAAAGGGTTTGTCACTGTGAGAACGGTAAAGCTATGGAAAGTCTTCCAGTGGACGTTGTTATGGCAGGTCATTGGTAGTTAATAAAAAGTGGATGAGTTTCTAACAAACAGGAATGTTACAAGTACTGGTATGATACATAAAGTAGAGTTGGGAAAGGGTTTGTCACTGTGAGAACGGTAAAGCTATGGAAACTGTCTTCCAGTGGACGTGTTATGGCAGGTTCATGGTCAGTTTAATAAAAAGGAGGAGTTTCTACAAACAGGAGTGTTCAATGTTTACTGGTGATTGATACATTACGTAGAGTTGGGAAAAGTGTTTTGTCACTTGATGGAGCCCGTATTCACTTTCATTTTATATATCAAAAAGTATGTAACGCTTCCCTTGGACGTTTTTTTTAGTGTTTCATTGGTCAGTTAAATGTTACTATGTTACTGTTAGACAGACATTATGGGTAGGGTATAAAGGTTGGACTAGATGGACGAATATCTTTATTCAACCTCCAATACTATGTTACTATGTAACTGTTATACAGACATTATGGGTAGGGTATAAAGATTGGACAAGATGGACGTATGTCTTTATACAACCTCCAATACTATGTTACTATGTAACTGTTAGACCGACATTATGGGTAGGGTATAAAGGTTGGACTAGATGGACGTATGTCTTTATACAACCTCCAATACTCTGTTACTATGTAACTGTTAGACAGACATTATGGGTAGGGTATAAAGGTTGGACTAGATGGACGTATGTCTTTATACAACCTCCAATACTATGTTATTATGTAACTGTTTTACAGACATTATAGGTAGGGTATAAAGGTTGGACTAGATGGACGTTTGTCTTTATACAACCTCCAATACTATGTAATATGTAACTGTTATACAGACATTATGGTAGGGTATAAAGGTTGGACTAGATGGACGTATGTCTTTATACAACCTCCAATACTATGTTCTATGTAACTGTATACAGACATTATGGTAGGTATAAAGGTTGGACTAGATGGACTATGTCTTTATCAACCTCCAATACTATGTACTATGTAACTGTTATACAGACATATGGATAGGGTATAAAGGTTGGACTAGATGGACGTATGTCTTTATACAACCTCCAATACTATGTTAGTATGTGAACTGTTATACAGACATTATGGGTAGGGTATAAAGGTTGGACTAGATGGACGGATGTCTTTATACAACCTCCAATACTATGTTACTAGTAACTGTTATACAGACATTATGGGTAGGGTATAAAGTTGAGGTTGGACTAGATGGACGTATGTCTTCTTTATAAACCCCAATACATATTACTATGTAACTGTTATACAAGACATTATGGATAGGGTATAAAGGTTGGACTAGATGGACGTATGTCTTTATACAACCTCCAATCACTATGTTACTAATAATGTTATACAGACATTAGGGTAGGTATAAAGGTTGGATTAGATGGACGTATGTCTTTATAAAATCCAACTATGTTAATATGTAACTGTTATACAGACATTATGGGTAGGGTATAAAGGTTGGACTAGATGGACGTATGTCTTTATACAACCTCCAATACTATGTTACTATGTAACGTTATACAGACATTATGTGTAGGGTATAAAGGTTGGACTAGATGGACGTATGTCTTTATACAACCTCCAATACATATGACTATAGAGCTGTTATACAGACATTATGGATAGGGTATAAAGTTGGACTGATGGAGTATGTCGTTTATAAACCTCTAATAATATGTTACTATATAACTTGTTTATACAGACATTATAGGTAGGGTATAAAGGTTGGACTAGATGGACGTATGTCTTTATACAACTTCCAATACTATGTTACTATGTAACTGTTAGACAGACATTATAGGTAGGGTATAAAGGTTGGACTAGATGGAGGTATGTCTTTATACAACCTCCAATACTATGTTACTATGTATCTGTTAGACCGGCATTATGAGTTGGGTATAAAGGTCGGACTGGATGTATGCGGTATAGCTGATCGATATAATACGAGAACATTCCTTCTCTGGATATTATTACATAGGGTGGGAGCTGCCATCTTTTCACTTAGACAGTACAGTATGAGGGTATAGCTTATTTGTATATAAGAAACATTCTCTTCTGTATATTTATATTTTATACATAGGGGTGGGAGTTGCCTGGGTTTCTCTTAGACCAGTACTGTATGAGGGAGTAGCTTATGTGTTTGTACCGAGAACATCCTTCTCTGTATATTATATTTATACAGATGGGTGGGAGCTGCATATTGTTTCCCTTAGACAGTACAGGATGAGGTTATAGCTTATTGTGTACAGAAAATTCTTCTCTGTATTATATTTAAACATATGGGTGGGAGCTGCCATATTGTTTCCCTTAAACATTACAGTATGAGGGTATAGCTTATTGTGGTATCAGAACATTCCTCTCTGTACATTATATATTATACATTTGGGTGGGAGCTGCCATATTGTTTCCCTTAGACGTACAGTATGAGGGTATAGTTATTGTATGTACAGAACATTCCTTCTTGATATTTATACATAGGGTGGGAGCTGCCATGGTGTTTCCCTTAGAGTACAGTGTGTGGGGAAGCTGCCATAGTGTTCTTCCTAGCCAGTTACATATGGGGGAGCTGAATAGTGTTTCCCTTTAGACAGTACAGTAAGGGGGAGTGCCATAGTTTCCCCTAGCCAGTTACAGTGGGGGAAGCTGCCATTAGTGTTTCATTTAAGACAGTACAGAAGGGGGGGAGCTGCCATAGTGTTTCCCCTAGCAGACAGTAGGGGGAGTATTTATTAATCCTAGTTATCAGACTACATATAATCGGACACGTGATTAAATTCAGCAATGCATTGTCTTTAATTGGCCACGGATCAGTTTATTGATAGAGTCACAATTTGATCCCAGATTAAGGGTAACTAGGACTGGTACCACATGGGTAAAGGTTTTACACGTGTAAAGACTGCACTGATTGGCCGCACAATTTACCGGGCATGTCCACAATAAATTGGTGTTGCAGCGAAAATGGCCGCCATAATTTAAACTGATCACCTCAAAATATGTGTGCGTGTGTGGATCGGGTGGGACACTGTGGTGCCAGGCTCTACACCAAAACCTAGTGTTCCAGTACTAGAGAAACTAGTTAATCCGCTCCTATGGTCAGTGTTAACGTCCATTGAGGGTTTATAGAAACGTCAGGGTTATCTGCTCCTTGTTAAAGGAGAGAGGAAATGGGCGTGTTGGGTTGTGTGGTTCTGGTTGGATGCGATTCATGTGTGGGCACCATAGCATGTTTTTGTCTGTGGTGGTATTTGCTGAATTAGTCACAATGTATGTCCTCAAGTGGGAGAGAGAGGAAAATAAAGTCGGAATTGGGAAAACAGGAAAATTTAAAATATGATGGGGCACGGAGGATTAAATAAACAGAAACTGCATTATTGGCAACAATCCGGTATAATGGAGAGGTTGTTTGATACATTCCACTCTCCTCCCCATTACCCTGGTGGAGGACTGGCTGGGGGGTTCACTGCTTCCTTTGACCTGCTGCCCTCACAGCGAGTCCCTCCACAGAACCAGTCAATACGATTGCAATGTTACCAAACATTTAGTGAGTAATGGGGGGTAGGGTTTAACCAACCAGATTTCACCACGGGAAATGACACACTTCAGAACTCCACTTGTAATTTTGTTCAACATTAATTGTCCATCTATACAGTGTACTAGTCCTTTACGTCTAAACGGTTACGTACGTCACTCACAGGATACGGTGTCTTCCTCTCTAAACGGTCGGGTTCTGTCTTACTGTTAAAGTGTCGGGTTGATTGTCTCGTACAGTACAGACTTAGTCTAGAGTTAAGGTGACGCTTACTTTCAGGTTCGACAGTTTTTTCTGTCTTACTGTGTAACAGAGGGATGTACGGGGTTTTACTTGTCCTTATAAATGTCTATCAAACGGGATTGTCTTTTCTAAGGGTACAAGGGTTTTTATACTGTCTACATTTACGGTGTCTCTTTATGTAAACAGAGGTGTACAGGTTTACTTGTCATTACCTGGTCTATAACAGTAGGTGTACAGGGTTTACTTGTCTATTACTGTTCTATAAACAGAGAGTGTACAGGTGTACTGAGTCTTTACTGTTATATGAAACAGAGTGACAGGGTTATTACTCGTCCTTTATCCGTCTATAACAGAGGTTGTACAGGGTTTACTGTCCTTACGGCTATAACAGAAGGTGTACGGTTTAGTTGTCCTTTACTGTCTTAAACAGAGGTGTACAGGGTTTACTTGTCATTACTGTCTTATAACAGAGGTGTACAGGTTTACTTTGTCCCTTTATGTCTATAAACAGAGGTGTACAGGGTTTACTTAGTCCTTATATGTCTATAACAGAGGTGTACAGGGTTATAGTCCTTACTGTCCATTAACAGAGGTAACAGGGTTACTAGTCATTTACGTCATACAGAGTGGACAGGGTTTACTGTTCCTTTACTGTCTATAACAGAGTGTACAGGGGTTTACTAGTCCTTACTGTCTATAACAGAGGTTACAGGGTTTACTAGTCCTTTACGTCTAAACAAGAGGGTTTCAGGGTTTCTGCTTGTCCTTTACTGTCTATAACAGAGGTGTACAGGGGTTTACTTGTCTCTTATATGTCTTTATAACAGAGGTGTACAGGGTTCTTGTCCTTTACCGTCATAAACAGATGTGTGTACAGGGTTTACTTGTCCTTTACCGTCTATAACAGAGGTTGTACAGGTATACGTGTCCTTACTGTCTATAACAGAGGGTCGTACAGGGTTTACTTGTCCTTTACTGTCTATAACAGAGGTGTACAGGGTTTACTTGTCCTTTACTGTCATAACAGAGGTGTACAGGGTTTACTTGTCCTTACTGTCTATAACAGAGGTGTACAGGGTTTCTGTCCTTACGTCTATCTAACAGAGGTGTACGGGTTTACTTGTCCTTACTGTCTATAACAGAGGTACAGGGTTTTAGTCCTTTTACGGTTGATAACAGAGGGTGTACAGGGTTTACTGTCCTTACTGTCTATAAAGAGATGTTTACAGGGTTATAGTCCTTTACGTCTATAACAGAGGTGTACAGGGTTTACTTTGTCCTTACTGTCTATAACAGAGGGTACAGGGTTTACTTGTCCTTACTGTCTAACAGAGGTTGTACAGGTTTATGTCCTTTACTGTCTATAACAGAGGTGTACAGGGTTTAATATCCTTTACTGTCTATAAACAAGAGGTGTACAGGGTTTACTGTCTTACTGTCTATAACAGAGGTGTACAGGGTTTACTGTCCTTTACTGTCTATAAACAGAGGTGACAGGGTTTACTGTCCTTTACTGTCTATAACAGAGGTGTACAGGGTTTACTTCTTCCTTATGCCTGTCTATAACAGAGGTGTACAGGGTTTATAGTCCTTTATGTCTTAACAGAGGTGTACAGGGTTTTACTTGTCCTTTATGTCTATAACAGAGGTGTACAGGGTTTACGGTCCTTACTGTCTATAACAGAGGGGTACAGGGTTTACTTGTCCTTTACTGTCTATAACAGAGGGTGTACAGGTTTACTTGTCCTTTACTGTCTATAACAGAGGTGTACAGGGTTTACTGGTCCTTTACTTCGTATAACAGAGGTGTACTGGTTTACTTGTCCTTTACTGTCTATATAACAGAGGTGTACAGGGTTTACTGTCCTTACTGTCTTAACAGAGGTGTACAGGGTTTACTTGTCCTTTTACTGTCTATAACAGAGGTGTACAGGGTTTTACTGGTCCTTTATGTCTATAACCAGAGGTGTACAGGGTTACTGTCCTTACTGTCAATAACAGAGGTTGTACAGGGTTTACTGGTCCTTTACGTCTATAACAGAGGTGTGTACAGGGTTTACTTGTCCTTTGACGTCTATAACAGAGGTGTACAGGTGGTGTAACTGGTCCTTTACTGTCGATCTATAACAGAGGTGTACAGGGTTTACTGGTCTTTAATTGTCTATAACAGAGGTGTAACGGGTTTACTTGTTCCTTTATGTCTATAACAGAAGGTGTACAGGGTTTTACTTGTCCTTTACTGTCTATAACAGAGGTGACAGGGTTTACTTGTCCTTTACTGTCTATAACGAGGTGTACAGGGTTTACTTGTCTTTACTGTCTATAACAGAGGTGTACAGGGTTTAACTTGTCCTTTACTGTCTATAACAGAGGTGTACAGGTTTACTTGCCTTTACGTCTTATAACAGAGGTTTACAGGGTTTACTTGTCCTTTACGTGTATAACAGATGTGTACAGGGTTGTTTGTTTACTTGTCCTACCGTCTATAACAGAGGTGTACCGGGTTTACTTGTCCTTTACCGTCTATAACAGAGCGTTGTACAGGGTTACTTGTCCTTTACGTCTATAACAGAGGTTGTACAGGGTTTATTGTCCTTACTGTCTATAAACAGAGGTTGTTGTACAGGGTTTACTTGTCCTTACGTCTATAACAGAGGTGTACAGGGTTTACTGTCCTTACTGTCTATAACAGAGGGTACAGGTTTACCTTACGTCTATAACAGAGGTTGTTACTTGTCCTTTACGGCTATAACAGAGTGTCAGTTCTTGCCTTTACTGTCTATAAACAGAGGTGTACAGGGTTTATTGCCTTACCGTATAACAGAGGTGTACAGGGTTTACTTGTCCTTACAGTCTATAACAGAGGTGTACAGGGTTGTTACTTGTCCTTTACCGTCTATAAACAGAGGTTGAAGGGTTTTACTTGTCCTTTACTCTATAACAGAGGGTACAGGGTTTACTTGTCCATTTTACGTCTATTATAACAGAGGTGTACAGGGTTTACTTGTCCTTACCGTCTATAACAGAGGTTGTACAGGGTTACTGTTACTTTACCGTATATAACAGAGGTGTACAGGGTTATTGCCTTACTGTATATAAGGGGACGGGTTATTGTCTTACTGTCTAAACAAGGTGTACAGGGTTTACTTGTCCTGTTACACGTCTATAACAGAGGTGTTACAGGGGTTTACTTGTTTTTCCCCCTTACTGTCTATAACAGAGGTGTACAGGGTTACTGTCCTTTACCGTCTATAACAGGGTGTACAGGGTTTACTTGTTCTACGTCTGTGTACAGGGTTTACTTGCCCTTTACCGTCTCATAACAGAGGTGTACAGGGTGTACTTGTCCTTTACTCGTCTATAACAGAGGTTGTACAGGGTTTACTTGTCCTTTACGTCTATAACAGAGGTGGTGTACAGGGTTTACTTGTCCTTTACGTCTATAACAGGGTGTCAGGGTTTACTTGTCCTTACTGTCGATAAAAACAGAGGTGTACAGGGTTACTTGTCCTTTACTGGTCTATAACAGAGAGTGTACAGGGTGCACTGTCCTTTGCTTAACGAGAGTGTACAGGGTTTACTTGTCTTACTGTCTATAACAGAGGTGACAGGTTTACTTGTCCGTTTACCGTCTCATAACAGAGGTGTACAGGGTTTACTGTCCTTTACCGTCTATAACAGAGGTGTACAGGGTTTTACTGTCCTTTACGTCTATAACAGAGTTGTTACAGGGTTTACTTGTCCTTTACGTCTATAACAGAGGTGTACAGGGTTTCTTGTCCTTTACCGTCTATAACAGAGGTGTACAGGGTTTACTTGCCTTTACCGTTATAACAGAGGTGTACAGGGTTTACTTGTCCTAGTTACGTCATAACAGAGGTGTAAGGGTTTACTGGTCCTTTACGTCTCTAACAGAGGTGTACGGTTACTTGTCTTTACTGTCTATAACAGAGGGTTGTACAGGGTTTACTTGTCCTTTACTGTCTTAGAACAGAGGTGTACAGGGTTTACTTGTCCTTACTGTCTATAACAGAGGTGTACAGGGTTACTTGTCCTTTGTCTATAACAGAGGTGTACAGGGTTTACTGTCCTTTATGTCTTATAACAGAGTGTGTACAGGGTTTACTTGTCCTTTACTGTCTATAACAGAGTGTACAGGGTTACTTGTCCTTACGTCTATAACAGAGGTGTACAGGGTGGGTTTACTTGTCCTTTACTGTCTATAACAGAGGTGTACAGGGTTACTAGTCCTTTAATGTCTATAACAGAGATGTACAGGGTTTATAGGTCCTTTACTGTCTATAACAGAGGTGTGTAAGGGTTTACTAGTCTTTATGTCTTAAGCGTTGTAGGTTTAGGGGCTTTTTCAGAGGTGTACGGGTTTCGTCTTACTGTCTATAACCAGTGTGTGTAAGGGTTACTGGTCCTTTACGTCTAAACAGAGGTTGTACAGGGTTTACTGGTCCTTTACTGTCTAAACAGAGGTGTACAGGGTTTACTGGGTCCGTTTAACTGGTCCTTAACAGATGGTTGTTACAGGGTTTATAGTCCTTTACTGTCTATAACAGAGGTTTGTAACAGGGTTTAATTAGGTCCTTTACTTGTCTATAACAGGTGTACAGGGTTAACTGTCTTTACTGTCTATAACAGAGGTGTACAGGGTTTTTACTAGTCCTTTACTGTCTATAACAGAGGTGTACGGGTTTACTGTCCTTTACGTCTATAACCAGAGGTGTGGTACAGGGTTATTGTCCTTTACTGTCGTATAAAACAGAGGTGGACAGGGTTTACTAGTCCTTTACTGCTATAACAGAGGGTGTACAGGTTTACTGGTCCTTTACGGCTATAACAGAGGTGTACAGGGTTACTGTCCTTTATGCCTATAACATGAGGTTGTACAGGGTTTACTGGTCCGTTACTGTCATAACAGGGTGTACAGGGTTTACTAGTCCTTTACTGTTATAACAGAGGTTGTACAGGGGTTACTGGTCCTTTATGTCTATAAACAGGGTTGTACAGGGTTTACTACGTCCTTTATGTCTTAACAGAGGTGTACAGGTTTACTGGTCCTTTACTGTCTATAACAGAGGTGTACAGGGTTTACTGGTCCTTTACTGTCTATAACAGAGGTGTACAGGGTTTACTAGTCCTTTACTGTCTATAACAGAGGTGTACAGGGTTTACTAGTCCTTTACTGTCTATAACAGGGTTACAGGGGTTTACTAGTCCTTTACTGTCTATAACAGAGGTGTACAGGGTTTATTGTCCTTTACTGCCTATAACAGAGGTGTACAGGGTTTACTTGTCCTTTACTGTCTATAACAGAGGTGTACAGGGTTTACTTGTCCTTTACTGTCTATAACAGAGGTGTACAGGGTTTAAGTCCTTTACTGTCTATAACAGAGGTGTACAGGGTTTTACTGTCCTTTACTGTCTAACAGAGGTGTACAGGGTTACTTGTCCTTACTGTCTATAACAGAGGTGTACAGGGTTTACTAGTCCTTTCGTCTATAACAGAGGTGTACAGGTTTACTGTCCTTTATGTCTATACAGAGGGTGTACAGGGTTTATGTCCTTTACTGTCTATAACAGAGGTGTGTACAGGGTTTACTTGTCCTTTACTGTCTAAACAGAGGTGCAAGGGTTTTACTAGTCCTTTACTGTCTATACAACAGAGGTGTACAGGGTTACTTGTCCTTTACTCTATAACAGAGGTGTACAGGGTTTACTGTCCTTTACTGTCTATAACAGAGGTGTACAGGGTTTACTTTCCTTTACTGTCTATAACAGAGGTGTACAGGGTTTACTTGTCTTTACGTCTATAACGAGGTGTACGCGGGTTGTTTACTTGTCCTTTACTGTCTATAACAGAGGTGTACAGGGTTTACTTGTCCTTACTGTCTATAACAGAGGTTGTACAGGGTTTACTTGTCCTTACTGTCTATAACAGAGGTGTACAGGGTTTACTGTCCTTACTGTCTATACAGAGGTGGTACGGGTTACTTGTCCTTTACTGTCTATAACAGAGGTGGTACAGGGTTTACTGTCCTTTACTGTCTATAACAGAGTATGTACAGGGTTTACTGTCCTTTATGTCTATAACAGAGGTGTTACAGGGTTTACTTGTCCTTTCTGTCTATAACAGAGGTGATGTACAGGGTTTACTTGTCCTTTTACAGTCAACAGAGGTGTACAGGGTTTACTGTCCTTTACTGTCTATAACAGAGGTGTACAGGGTTTTTACTGTCCTTTACCGTCTAACAGAGTTGTACAGGGTTTACTGTCTTTACTGTCTATAACGAGGTGTAAGGGTTTACTGGTCTTACGGTCTATAACAGGATGTACGGGTTTTACTTGTCCTTACTTCTATAAACAGAGGTGTACAGGGTTTACTGTCCTTTACTGTCTATAACAGAAAGGGTACAGGGTTTACTTGTCCTTTACTGGCTATAACAGAGGTGTACAGGGTTTACTTGTCCTACTGTCTATAACAGGGTGTTACAGGGTTACTTGTCCTTACTGCTATATAACAGAGGTGTACAGGGTTTACTTGTCCTTTACTGTCTATAACAGAGGTGTACAGGGTTTACTTGTCCTTTACCGTCTATAACAGAGGTGTACAGGGTTTACTAGTCCTTTAATGTCTATAACAGAGGATGTACAGGGTTTACTTGTCCTTTACTGTCTATAACAGAGATGTACAGGGTTTACTTGTCCTTTACTGTCTATAACAGAGGTGTACAGGGTTTACTTGTCCTTTACTGTCTATACAGAGGTGTACAGGGTTTACTTGTCCTTTACTGTCTATTACAGAGGTTGTACAGGGTTACTTGTCCTTACTGTATATACAGAGGTGTACAGGGTTTACTTGTCCTTTACTGTCTATAACAGAGGGTGTACAGGGTTTATGGTCCTTTACTGTCTATAACAGAGGTTGTAAGGGTTTACTAGTCCTTTATGTCTATAACAGAGGTGTACAGGGTTTACTGGTCGGACTGTCTTATTACGAGGTGACAGGGTTTTACTGTCCTTTACTGTCTATAACAGAGGTGTACAGGGTTTACTGGTCTTTACTGTCTATAACAGAGGTGTACAGGGTTTACTGGTCCTTTACTGTCTATAACAGAGGTGTACAGGGTTTACTGGTCCTTTACTGTCTATAACAGAGGTGTATAGGGTTTACTAGTCCTTTACTGTCTATAACAGAGGTGTACAGGGTTTACTTGTCCTTACTGTCTATAACAGAGGTGTACAGGGTTTACTGGTCCTTTACTGTCTATAACAGAGGTGTACAGGGTTACTTGTCCTTTACTGTCTATAACAGAGGTGTACAGGGTTTATGGGGCCTGTTACTGTCTATACAGAGGTGTACAGGGTTACTTGTCCTTTACTGTCTATAACAGAGGGTGTACAGGGTTTACTGGTCCTTTACTGTCTATAACAGAGGTGTATAGGGTTTACTAGTCCTTTACTGTCTATAACAGAGGTGTACAGGGTTTACTGGTCCTTTACTGTCTATTACAGAGGTGTACAGTTGTCTATAAAGTTGTCCCAGTCTGTAGTGTGTCTCTCTCGTACACATTTAAACGTAAGAATCTTTAGTTGTGGGCGTGTGTAGGACTGTGTGTTTATTGTGGGTGTGTAGACTATTGTGATGTGTGTGGCATTAGGGTGGTGTGAGTGTTAACTGCAGGGCTGGAGTCATTACTGGTGTGTGTTTCTCCTGGCACAATCCGTATCCAATAATTCCTGCCCATATCCCATGTTGTTCCAGACGGATTTAGATCAGGATTATTTATATTCACGTCCAGTGCCCTGTGCACGGAATGTACCAGGGGGAAGATTAACGCTTCTCTCCCATGGCGCACCCAATAGATATTGTACCAGGCTTACCGATCAGTGACAGATCAGGGGACACCTATTGAATGATTTTCAGGGGTGACTGCCCAAGATCCCGTAATGGTCCCATAGCGAGATTTTATTGCATCGCAGGATTGCAGTCAGGTAAACTGCGCATTTAGTTCTGCGCTGTGTTAGGAAAGTTTCAGCAGGGGATAAGGAACCTTACCCATAATCCCCCTATATAAAGGACACATATTAAATACACACACAGCAGGGCTGGGATAGATTTAATGTAGTTTATATACAATCAGTTTATAATAAGTACAGCCCTGATAATTACATTTATTAATAGTCTCCTCCAATCAGCAGGGGATCAGGAACCTTACCCATAATCCCCCTATATAAAGGACAATATTAAATACACACACAGCAGGGCGGGATAGATTTAATGTAGTTTATATACAATCAGTTTATAATCAGTACAGCCTGATATACATTTATTAATAGGTCTCCTCCAATCAGCAGGGGATAGAACCTTACCCATAATCCCCCATATAAAGGACACATATTAAATACACACACAGCAGGGCTGGGATAGATTTAAGTGGTAGTTTATATACAATCAGTTTATAATCAGTACAGCCCTGATAATTACATTTATTAATAGTCTCCTCCAATCAGCAGGGGATCAGGAACCTTACCCATAATCCCCCTATATAAAGGACACATATTAAATACACACACAGCAGGGCTGGGATAGATTTAATGTAGTTTATATACAATCAGTTATTAATCAGTACAGCCCTGCTAATTACATTTATTAATAGTCTCCTCCAATCAGCAGGGGATCTGGAACCTTACCCATAATCCCCCTATATAAAGGACACATTAAATACACACACAGCAGGGCTGGTGAGTAGATTTAATGTAGTTTATATACAATCAGTTTATAATCAGTACAGCCCTGATATTACATTTATTAATAGTCTCCTCCAATCAGCAGGGGATCAGGAACCTTACCATAATCCCCCTATATAAAGGACACATATTAAATACACACACAGCAGGGCGGGGATAGATTTAAGTAGTTTATATACAATCAGTTTAAATCAGTACAGCCCTGATAATACAGTTATTAATAGTCTCCTCCATCAGCAGGGATCAGGAACCTACCCATAATCCCCCTATATAAAGGACACATATTAAATACACACACAGCAGGGCTGGGATAGATTTAATGTAGTTTATATCAATCAGTTTATAATCAGTACAGCCCTGATAATTACATTTATTAATGGTCTCCTCCAATCAGCAGGGGATCAGGAACCTTCCCATAATCCCCCTATATAAAGGACACATATTAAATACACACACAGGGCAGGCTGGGATAGATTTAATGTAGTTTATATACAATCAGTTTAGAATAAGTACAGCCTGATAATTACATTGTATTAATAGTCTCCTCAATCAGCAGGGGATCAGGAAACCTTACCCAAATCCCCCTATATAAAGGACACATATTAACACACACACAGCAGGCTGGGATAGATTTAATGTTTAGTTATATACAATCAGTTTAGAAAAGTACAGCCCTGATAATTACATTTATTAATAGTCTCCTCCAATCAGCAGGGATAAGGAAACCTTACCCATAATCCCCCTATATAAAGGACACATATTAATACCACACAAGCAGGGCTGGGAAGATTAATGTAGTTTATATACAATCAGTTTAGAAATAGTACCAGCCTGATCAATTACATTTATTAATAGTCTCCTCCAATCAGCAGGGGGATAAGAACCTTACCCATAATCCCCCTATATAAAGGACACATATTAAATACACACACAGCAGGGCTGGGATAGATTTAATGTGTTTAATACAATCAGTTTTATAATCATACAGCCCTGATAATTACATTTATTAATAGTCTCTCCAATCAGCAGGGGATCAGGACCTTACCCATAATCCCCCTATATAAGGACAACATATTAAATACACACACAGCAGGGTGGATAGAGTTAAAGTGTAGTTTATATACAATCAGTTTATATAAGTACAGCCCTGATAATAACATTTATTAATAGTATCCTCCAATCAGCAGGGGATCAGGAACCTTACCCATTAATCCCTATATAAAGGGCAACATAGTTAAATACACACACAGCAGGGCGGGATATAATTATATGCTAGTTTGTATACACATCAGTATAATAGACAGCCTGATAATGACATTTTTAATAGTCTCCTCCAACAGCAGGTTATAGACATTATGGGAGGGTATAAAGGTTGGACTAGATGGACGTATGTCTTTATACAACCTCCAATACTATGTTACTATGGTATGTTATACAGACATTATGGGTAGGGGATAAAGGTTGGACTAGATGGACGTAGTTCTATAACAACTCCAATACTATGTTACTATGTAACTGTTATACAGACATTTTGGGTAGGGTATAAAGGTTGGACTAGATGGACGTTATGTCTTTATACAACCTCCAATACTATGACTATGTAACTGTTATACAGACATTATGGGGTAGGGTATAAAGGTTGGACTAGATGGACGTATGTCTTTATACAACCTCCAATACTATGTTACTATGTAACTGTTATACAGACATTTGGGTAGGGTTATAAAGGTTGGACTAGATGGACGTATGTCTTACACAACCTCCAATACTATGTTACTATGTAAACTGTTATACAGACATTATGGTAGGGTATAAAGGTTGGACTAGATGGACGTTGTCTTTAACAACTCCAATACTATGTTACTTGTAATGTTATAAAGAACTATGGGTAGGGTGTAAAGTTGGACTAGATGGACGTATGTCTTTAATACAACCTCCAATCTATGTTTACATGTAATGGTATACAGACATTATGGGTAGGGTTAAAGGTTTGGACTAGATGGACGTATGTCTTATACAACTCCCAATACTATGTTACTATGTAACTGTTAACAGACATTATGGGTAGGGTATAAAGGTTGGAATAGATGGACGTATGTCTTTATACAACCTCCAATACTATGTTACTATGTAACTGTTATACAGACATTATGGTAGGGTATAAAGGTTGGACTAGATGGACGTATGTCTTTATACAACCTCCAATACTATGTTACTATGTAACTGTTATACAGACATTATGGGTAGGGTATAAAGGTTGGACTAGATGGACGTATGTCTTATACAACCTCCAAACTATGTTACTATGTAACTGTATACAGACATTATGGGTAGGGTATAAAGGTTGGACTAGATGGACGTATGTCTTTATACAACCTCCAATACTATGTTACTGTAACTGTTATCAGACATTATGGTAGGGTTATAAAGGGTGGACTAGATGGACGTATGTCTTTATACAACCTCCAATACTATGGACTGTATACAGACATTATGGATGGGTATAAAGGTTGGACTAGATGGACGTATGTCTTTATCAACCTCCAATACTATGTTACTATGTAACTGTTATCAGACATATGGTAGGGTATAAAGGTTGGACTAGAGTGACGTATGTCTTTATACAACCTCCAATACTATGTTATATGTAACTGTTATACAGACATTATGGGTAGGGTTAAAAGGTTGGACTAGATGGAAGTATGTCTTTATACAACCTCCAATACTAGTGTACTATGTAACTGTTATACAACATATGGTAGGATATAAAGGTTGGACTAGATGGACATATGTCTTTATACAACTCCAATACTATATTACTATGTAACTGTTATACAGACATATGGATAGGGTATAAAGGTTGGACTAGATGGACGTATGTCTTTATACAACCTCAATACTATGTTACTATGTAACTGTTTACAGACATTATGGATAGGGTATAAAGGTGGACTAGATGGACATGTCTTTATCAACCTCCAATACTATGTTACTATGTAACTGTTATACAGACATTATGGATAGGGTAAAAGGTTGGACTAGATGGACGTATGTCTTTATACAACCCTCCAATACTATGTTATATGTAACTGTATACAGACATTATGGGTAGGGTTATAAGGTTGGACTAGATGGAAGTATGTCTTTATACAACCTCCAATACTATGTTACTATGTAAATGTTATACAGCATTATGGTAGGTAAAGGTTTGGACTAGAGGACGTATGTCTTTATACAACCTCCAAAATATATTATATGTAACTGTTATACAGACATATGGATAGGGTATAAAGGTTGGACTAGATGGACGTATGTTTTATACAACCTCCAATACTATGTACTATGATAACTGTTATACAGACATTATGGGTAGGGTATAAGGTTGGATAGATGGACGTATGTCTTTATACAACCTCCAATACTATGTAATATGTAATGTGTATAAAGACATTATGGGTAGGGTATAAGGTTGGACTAGATGGACGTATGTCTTATACAACCTCCAATACTATGTTACTATGTAACTGTTTATACAGACATTATGTGTAGGGTATAAAGGTTGGACTAGATGGACGTATGTCTTTATACAACCTCCATACTATGTTACTATGTAGCTGTTATACAAGACATTATGGGATAGGGTATAAAGGTTGGACTAGATGGACGATGTCTTTATACAACCTCTAATACTATGTTACTATATAACTGTTATACAGACATTAGGGTAGGGTATAAAGGTTGGACTAGAGGACGTATGTCTTTTTACAACTCCAATACTATGTTACATGTAACTGTTATACAGAACATTATGGGGAGGGTATAAAGGTTGGACTAGATGGACGTATGTCTTATACAACCTCCATACTATGTTACTATGTAACTGTTATACAGACATTATGGGTAGGTATAAAGGTTGGGACTAGGATGGACGTATGTCTTTATACAAACCTCGCATAACATGTTAGATGTACTGTATAACAGACCATATGGGTAGG